>JBDJHY010003398.1:0-19138 GCA_039654485.1 Withania somnifera | reverse complement strand
AATGACATTTTCAAATCTTATACGTAAAAATGAGAATAAAAAGAAAGTATATCTATATCGACTAAATCTATAAGTAAAATATTTGCATTTGTAATTTATTCAATATTTTGTAGAACTAACTTTTATATGCATGTCAATCAAAAGTTATTTCTATATAAGTCATGCTTTTTCCAATTGAGAGGACTACTCGTTTAGAACTTTACCATTATAAAGTTACAAGACATATGAAATGTTTCTATTTGGATTTATTTTTCATTTGTAAATTTTCTCTTACATATTAATTGTTCATTTGTATAAAATTGGCAAGATACCTAATTACTTTGGTTTCAAGCAATATGTTGCTAAATACACCCTTCCTTAAAAAATAACGGGTAATTATAGCTTGAACCTATTTTCTAAGAAAATTACTCACTCCTAGAAAATAAAAATTATTTTATTATCTTGCTCTTAATTAAATGCATTGAAAAAAGAAGAGACTCTTTAATTAAATGCCTTGAAGGGGGTTCGAATCCCCTTGCTACTTTCTGGCTCCGCCCCTACCTAAAGGTTCTCTACTCTAGTTTTTCAAGGAATGGCTACTAGCATGTAGCTGCAGTTTTAGATGAATTATGGTATGTTTTCAGAAGTTGAACATCATATATTCGTTTTATTATTGCATTTTGTTGTTCCACAACCTTGTTTGAAGTCGTACAAGAGTAATGTAGTTGGGAAAACCTTATATTTTTAATGGATTTTTTCAAGAGTGAATTACTCTAAAAGATCACCTTACATTTGCAATCATTTTATGTCACTAGGAGGTCAAGAATTTATCCACGAAAATAATCTCTTGCAATAATGTGGCATAAAATTGTGTATAATAGATCCTTATGATTTGATTCTTCTCCGAATCTCATGCATAGCAGGAGCTTTCGTGTGGGCTGCCCCATTTGTTGCATTTTATGTTCCTCAAACACTTTGATGTCATGAGAGAGTAATATAATTGGGAAAACTTAATATTTTTCGTAGACTGTTCCAAGACTGAATTACTCCTGAAAATCATCTTAGTAGTCACACGACTTTTCAAATGAAAATCAAATAATCTAGAAATAAACAGGCAAAACAATCAAAAAGCACCAGTTAAATCACAGATGACAATCACCAAGATATTATTGGGAATCACATTAGAAAAATTCAAAGCAAAATAGAATAAGAAATAGACCTCAAAGTGCCTCTTCACCGAATAGCTTTGATCCTTCCCTTTATTTTTCTGTTGATCATGATTGGAGCTTCGACCGCAACCTTGGACAGGCCTCTCTCAATATAGCGCGTGTATATGGTGATATAAGGAGGCAGCATTAGTTTCTGTGGAAATTGTGGAGAGAATCCTGTGACTTGAGGTGTGTATTGTGCAGTTTTCCATTATTTTGTATGGGATGAGGTGGAATGTTCCATGTGACATCAGATATTATTTTTATTTTTTTATAAAATAGAAAGGATAAATAAATTTATCAAAAATATAATAACAAATAAAAAAAATACTATTTAGCTAATTAGTTTTAAAATTTTAAAAAGTATGACTAAACAACTATGAACTAATTTATTTAAATATAATTTAAACAAAAAATATTTTTTATTTCTTTTCCATTCTTTTTAAAATATAAAATGAAAACTCATACCCTACAAAATACTATTATTTTTTTATTTTCTATAAATATAATTTATAAAAATAAAATATAAAATAAAAATAAAAATATTAAATATAATAATAAGCTAAAAATGAAAATACTTATATTATATTAAATAGAAAAAATATTGCACCGAAATGGTTATGAAGCTCAGGAGGGTCAAAAATCACATGCATACAGGGTTGAATCTGGAAGACATGTTAAAAGACTAGGCCTGTTTGGTTTCAAAGGATTATAGGGTTGAAGTCCAGAATGGCGAAAGGCGAATGAAAAATGATCAGGATCCTGAGCATGTGTACGATCCCGTGCAAACTGCCAAAGATTCCTTGTCGTAGAACATAATGTATTCATTAGTATTCATGGTTGGTAGATGCATCCAACGATGCATAGTAGGGCCAAAAGCTTCTCATTCAAGCAGCTAGCATGAGAAATAAACTTAATGTTCAACCACACAATTTTCTCGCCGCGCTCTATATAGTTCACTGCTTTTAACTAATGAGTGAAAGTTACGATTCCAATAGTCTAGGTGGGTTATGACGCCATAGCATGTTTGAATTGTAACTGTCTGAAAAAAATGGTGTAGTTGAGCATTGGTTTTATTTCTCGTGCCATCCGCTTGAATGGGAAGCTTTTGGCCCTACTATGGATCGTTGGACGCATCTGTTGTCCATGAATGCCAACGAATGCTCTATGTTCCCTGAAAAGGAATCTTTGGAGATTGTCACAGATATTCAATATTTATATTGACAACAGTGCATCGAACAAATATAATTCATTGTGATAAATGTTACTGGTGTGTTGTTCGTTCTAGCGATAGACATGCTCACCCTCCTGGTCATCTTCCAATAGTCTTTTTCCACTCAGGACTTCAAACCTATCATCCTTTGAAACCAAACAGTCCTCGTCTTCTAACATGTCCTCCAGATCCAACCCTAAAATAATCATCAAGTTCCTCGTCCTTGTTCTGATCTGGATCCTGAACTTTGTGCTCTTCCTCACAAGACTGCTATCCATTGAAAAATATTAGTATAGAACCGAAAACCCCCTTAAAGAGAAAAAACAACAAAACTCAAGAATCATCATAACTAATAAATTAATGGTAAATAAAGAAAGCACAAGAAAATAAATTCTCAATCACCAAACCACAAAATTAGAAATTTTCTCTAGTTGTATTTCATTCAACATCAGTTCTAATAATTAACTAAAGCAAATCATAATGCTCAATGTCTTTATATGGATATAGACAAATTGTGATAACACAAATGTAAGAATTTTTCAAGAAACAAAAAGAAGATATTAAATCACAAACAAAAAAATCAAGTAGTACCTTAACAAAAAATTCAACATTCAATACAAAGAAAAAAATCCAATGAGAAAAAAACCCCACAACAAAAAATTGAAAGAAATCCCCTAAAAATTAAAAATTTTAATCAAATAAACATGCAAGAATCATTAAATGTTCAAACTTTACAGCCCTCAAATATCCAAAATTCCGATCAAACAACACCCTTTTGTTCCATTTGTTTAAATTCAACAAAACATCAATCGATCAAACACCAAACTTCAATCTTTCATTATCACAAAAAAAAATTCAAACAATTAAAAAAAGAGAATAGATAAATTCAATCGCCTCCACCCCCCACCCCTTAAAGAAAATCCTAATAGCAAAAAAGACTTAGTACAAATTAAATAAGATGAGAAGAACAATATTTTTTTTTGTATCTATAAATAAAAATTCTACCACTATAATTTTTTTTGGATTCTCCTTCTATTTGCATAGCTCTTTCCGCTCTGTTTTTTGTTCTTTTTATTTTTTGGTTTGTACTAGAGTATAAATGCAGTTACTAGTTTTTGTCTTTTTTTGAAAAAAAAAAACTAAGCATACAGCTAATGGAAACAAGTGTCAAGCATTTTCTTGGAAGAAGTCATGTCATACTTCAAAAGAAAAACTAAGTCTGAGAATTGGAGAAACACTAATATGTAACTAGTTGTTGTTGTTCTTAAATTTAAATGAACACAATAGTTTTAGTTGTAATACCCAATAAATGTCTCATACTTAGAAATTTAGTACTAGCTCAACACTTCAAAAAAAAAGAATTTTTTGCACCGAGTCAAGACCATGAATGGGTCCAAGGGCCGTGGGATGAGTTCACGAATTGCGAAACTAGTTAACAAAGGATTAGGGTTCCAGGATCCAGTCCTTGAGTCGAGAAATGGATTCACGACTCATAGGCTCGGTCATGGAGTCAAACTCCAAATTTTTCAGTTTTTTTCCTAGCATTTCATAACTAGAGTAAGAGTTGTGGAATGGTTTGATGACTCATAAGACCTATTGTAGAATGCATATACAGACTTGGTGAAATTTGGGTCTTCTAGATCATGACTCATTCTACGGTCTGCGGAATGAGATCATGGAGCGTAAATCCTTTCATGAAATTCAATCTATAAATTATAAAATTCTTTAGTTAGGACCATGATTCATTTCACGATCCATGGAATAGGATCACAGATCGTGAGCCCACTCGTGGAAAGTGCCCAATTCAATTTTCAGATCGTCTTTCTAAGGGCATTGTTGTAATTTCCAATTTATTAAATACCCATACCATGTTATTTTAAACTCTTTTAGGGTCCATAAAGTTCCCCAATACTTAGTATAATTTGATTCTTCACCTATTCAATTCTTAAGTCTGACCAAGTACAATCAGGATCTCTCCTTAAAGCTAGGGCTTTCTCCATTAATTCTCTATGTTGTTGCAAGTTCTTCAAGGATTAATTTCTACTAGATACGGAGGCTATTCAATGGTGGATCCCTTCCACCCCATGTCCATTACTACTTTCAAGTAGGTATTGAATTGTTCAGGGATAAGGTTTATTTATTCAATTTTCAAGGATTATGAACTTATTTAACAACAAAAGAAAACCTAGATGTAAAACAATCTCTCTTTCCAGTCTATTATAATGGACATTTAGGCCATCCATGACTATATCTATCTCTCCCTAACCTATGATTGTGGGAGAGACGAACCCTAATTCTAATCCACAAACCTCATACTATGGATTAGTAAATCCCAAACAAGCTGCCAAAAAATGATAAAAACTAAACTAAAACCAATTGAATATATTCATGGTGAACCTATACTCAAGTTTACAATGGAGGAAAGAGAAGCTTTTTGCTAATGAGGAAGGGTTACAACAAGAATTGGTACAAGTATCTTCAGGTGCGCCAAATCTGAGGGACTTAAGGATAGTGCTTCCTAAACATATCGAAATCAAGTTCATTATCTAAGTCGTTCACTAGACCGTGACACCTCTTGCTAAGATACGATTAATATGATGATTATATTATGGCGTTTACAAGATCAATGAACTATTTTTTTACAATGGAAAAGAGCATCAATATAGGATATTCCCATGGTCTATTGGTTTTAAACCCAATGATGAAATGACAAAGGTGGAACTGTGGATTTCTTTGACAAACCTAGTTCCTAATTTAATTGCTAAAAGGTCTTTATTGTCTATTGTAGCAGTAGTTGGAAAACCAATAGAATATAGAAAAAGCAACACAAGTTAAGTCAAGATCGAGCACTGCTAAGGTTAAGGTGATCCTTAACCTACTGGAAAAACTTTTGAAGCGAATAAGATTGCAACATTTGGACGACAAAATTGGTAACCTTTTAGAGAGTTTCCAGGAAATTATTTTTGATAATCTACCCTTGTACTGCAATCCTTGCAAGCACTAAGGACATAATGAAGGTACATTTCATTTGATATTGAAAAAGAAACTAGATATTATCCTGAATGAATGTGGAGAAGCTTGTGAAGATGAAGCTACTAGAGAAAATTTTTAAGGAGATTTAAGAGAACTTTTTAATAAGAAGAGAGGGAGGAAAGATGTTAATTGAAGACTGCATAGAGAGAACCAACAAACATGCTTGTTAACAAACTCCCCTCTAGTTCCTATTGATGTTGAGGTCCAAAATAATCTCGCTATGCTTGTTGTGCCAACTATTGATTCTGTACAGCAACAAACTGTTGCAAATAAAGATTCTACAAGTGATGATGTAATTAAAAATGATGGAGATGTCTCACAGGATTTGGTTTTGAGTACAAAGGTTGGTGCCAATAGTTATTCAGTAGTTCCTGTAATTGGATCTGATGGTACAGGTGCTCATAACAATAATGATGATAAGGGAGGCTCGACTGAAGCGCCAAGAAAAAGATTATCTCCGGGTTGAACTAAACTACAACAAAAGGACTCAATAGCCCAGTTTGTAAGGAGCAGACAACTAATTGCCAAAATGAAGTGTCAAAAAGGCTTTTGTGCTTTAACACCTTTGATGCTCTGATGAGTAATTCCGATCAAGATCTCAATGCATCCACTCCAATTCTTCAAATTTACAATTCAGAAATTGCTAGAATAACCAAAGAGCATCATGCTTTGCATGCCCACAACTCACCCCTAAGCATAACAGGCATCGCTAGCCACTAAGTTGTCATTGAAGCCTCAGACGAAACCACTTTGACCTTGCATAGCTCTACTTACATCACTAAGCAAAGCCAATATCAATAGTAACAGAAGTATAATGGAAACCTCACAATAATCAATAAATAGTCTCAACAAAAGAATGGATAAACTCAAGTCTTAAAAACATACAACTCTGTATAAAGGCCTCAACTAGCTAAATAATGGACTACTACCACAAGAGTTTAATAGCTAGTATCCAATAAATTAAATAATAAACAAATTTGATTTCCAAGCTCTAGATAAATAAAATGAAAAGTAGTTCCATAGCTGGGCCCTCGAATGTTATGAGGACTCACCAATCTCTTAGTCTTCTAGGAATGTAAGTAGGTAATGCCAAGCTCGAATATCCAGATGGTTGGCAGTATCTGCATGGGGGTTAACACAAGCAGAAAGAGTAGAATCAGCATACAAAACATGCATTGAGTATGTGAGCAAGTATAAAACAGGCTATACAATAGTAAATGATAAGTGTTGTGCAATGCATGAACAGTTAATTCAACTTTATCTCTAACTAATATAAGCAATATAGCAGTTTATGATGAAAACAACTAAAAACTCACATCTCAAGTAAACTTAGTTAAAATAATTTAACTCATCAATTTTTAACAAAAGATAAAGACGGTTAAAAAAATATGCTTTCAACTTCTTCCTTTCAAAACGTTCGATTTTAACTTCTCTTCGGGAGTTTCTATAACTGACATACCTCAATGGCATATGACTATGAAGTCCATAATTCACCATTTGCATAGGGCTACCTATACCCTGCCATAGGAAAGGTCATCTCACTCTCTCTTTAGTGGATCCAACTATACATACAGGACATAACTAAGTGGTACGAAAAATAACATCCTACGCTGACTATGTAGGTTAATGGCCATATGGACCTTCTCTCTCATCCTTGGTGCTAATACTCCTACCATAAAACATTTACATTATTAAGCTTCTTTTTCACTTCTCGTGATTAATGGAATTCAACCTCGCATGACCACTAATAAGGCTATAACATTCATTCATTACCATTGATTGGGTAATTTAGTCAATTGGACTCTTCATTACGTTCATACTTCTTAGTATATCAATTTAAGCGTAACATAATCATTACACTTTCAATTTTTTCACAATAGTCAATTTATACATGCCTCTCGTTCATGCTCAAATCGTGTAAAAAGTCACATAAATATGACACTTTAATGCTTAATTTATATTTTAAGATTAAACCTTGAAAACCTTAACTAATTCATGTTTCAAGCTCTTTCCATACTTTTACTTAAATTTCGAAAACATGATAACTCATGAGGACTTTCGTAATTAAATAAGTATCATGTAAAATTTGTAACTATAACTCAAAACATCAAGTAAATCATCAAATCAGGAAATTTTAATTACAATAATTAAATAAGAATCCTAGCATGCTTCTACATCTTCAAAACCATATTTATAAAAGAGTTTTTGGGCACAAGGATCAAAAGGGTCCTTATTCATAGACTATGTACCTGATTTGGAGCACTTTGAAGGAGGAAAATTGACAAATACACTGCTGTAATTAAGAACTCCTATTGAAACCCTAGTCTTGCCGCTTGACATAATTTTAGAGAAGAAACCCCATTTTGATTTAATTAGCCAAAAGTGTTTTAGAATAAGTGTTTTGGGTTTTTATAATAAGTATTTTTTAGTCCAAAATGGTGTAGTATTAATTATTTAATTGGGGGGAAAAGACTAGAAAGCTCCCAGAAAAATGGAATTAAAAATACCAAGGCCCATTCTACGGATTGGTTGACGGTCCGTCGACTGGGCCGTGGAACCAGGCCCCATCTTGGAACTCATTGGATTACTCTGAGGACCCTAACACAGTCTGTCGAGTAGAGTGATGGGGGATCGTGGAATGGTACGTAGACTACCCTAACACTTTGACAAATTCTAGAAATCTTAGGTCAAACTACAACTCGGGTGATGGACCATTGAATGAGATCACGATCTGTCGGTGTCATGTCAAATGGAGGTAGAACATGAGGCATCACTGGTCTAGTTTGATAGATCATTCCACTGTCCATCAAATAGGACCATAGATCGTCGAAGGATTTGTGTAAAACTGGATAGTTCTGGATTTTGGGGAAATTTCACCAACATACTTTATCTAGCCCACACAACCAATAGAACAAGTTTCAAGGCATTACAACATACCTACCTCCCCCATGACCATTCATCCTCGAATGAAGGATTAAACTCAACAAAAGCAACTACAAGCTGATATGAGGTTGTAAATAAACTCAAGATGTTTCTGCAACCTATCAGCTTTAATTAAACTTTCAACTTCAACTAACAGACATGCAAACTACCGTAACCCATATCAAAAATCAATACATATCAAACATCACATAAATACACAAATAGAAATTCATGTACTACTATCTCAACTAACATCAACTCTATTCAGCTCATGCATGAATACACTCAATGAACTCATGCAATGGTTACAAGCTACAACACCTGAACTACGGCGGACACAAGATGAATGGAGAGGCTATTACCTCAAGAAGGAGTGGAACTAGAAAGGAATAGATGTGAGTATCTACTCATCATGTCGGCCTCTGCCTCCCATGTAGCTTCCTCAACTGAATGGTTCCTTTATAAAACCCTAATTGACACTACCTCATTATTTCTTAAAATGCAAACCTACTTATCAAGAATCTGAACAGGGACCTCCGTATAGGTCAAGATATCATGGATGTTAATATCCTCAATAGTCACAATCAAATGGATCACTCATGTATTTCCTCAGTAAGAAGCTTTGTAACATAAGGTGAACCACTTCTAACTCTGTCAAAAGGTCTAACTGATAGGTAACCTTGCGTACCTTCTTCCTGAATCTCATGACTCCCTTTTAAGGAGACACCTTCAGAAATACCAATCATCAACATTAAAATCTAACTTTCTACTTCTCACATTTGCATATGATTTCTGTCTACTCTAGACTATCTTAAGCATCTCTCAGATAATCTGAACTTTCTTCATAGGATCAAGAATAAATTATCAGCCTCTAATAGTTGGCTTACTAACCATGAACCAATAATTGAAGACCTACACCACCTCCCATATTGTGCCTCAAACTGAGTCATCTGAATACTCTAAAGATGGTTGTTGTTGTATGCAAACTCAATCAAAGGTAGGTGTTCAACCCACTTACCCTTGAAATTTATAGCACATGCCCATAGCATATCAACCAAAGTTTGAATAATGATCTCTGCCTGATTATCTGTCTTCGCATGAAAAGTTGTGTTTAAATGAACTTGGATACCAAGACCCCTCTGGAAAGATCTCAAAAAATGAGATGTAAGTTGTGGATCTTTGTCTAAAATGATAGTAAATGGAACACCATGCATGCTAAAAATTTTTTTGCAAATAAAATATACCATACTGCTCTATTGAATAACTGGTATGAACACGTAGAAAGTGAGCATACTTATCTATTCAGTCTACTATAAACCATATGAATCATATATATGGTCTAATGGTAAAACGGTGACAAAATCCATATTAATCACCTCCCATTTCCATGTCAGAATCTCAAACTAATGTATCTTTCCTGCTGGCCTCTGGTGCTCTACCTTCACTTTTCGACAATTAGGACACTAAGCCACAAACTTGCCTATGTCCCTCTTTGTAACTTCCCACCAATATACATTTTTCAGATCTCTATACATCTTCATAGACTCAGATGAACAGAATACCGAGATTTATGAGCCTCTGATAGAATTCTCTCTCTCAAACAATCAATTATGTAACACACAGTCGATCTTGATGATGAAGAACCCCATCTCCTCCTTTGGAGAAAACTTGCACTTTATGCTTATGGATTGCATCTTTCAACTGAATCACAGTTGGATCACTATCTTTCTTCTCCTTCACTGCTACAACTAACGATGACTAGGAAGTATTATGAACAAGCGTACCATCACCCTCTGTACCAATCAGTCTAACTTCAAGGTATGCAAGCCTATGCATATCCCTAGACAACTCCCTCTTACTCTCCTCAACATACGGCAAATTCCCCAAAGACACGCTGTTAAGGGCATCAGTCACTACATTGGCCTTTCCCGGATGATACAAAATGGCCATGTCATAATACTTCAATAACTCTAGCTACCTCCTTCAACAAAGATTCAGATCTTTCTGCTCAAACACATGCTGCAAACTCTTATGATCCATGAACATATCTATATACACTCAATACAATTAGTGTCTCCAAAATTTCAATAGAAACACCACAGTTACCAACTTAAGATCATGAGTAGAGTAATTCTTCTCACGAGTCTTAAGTTGTCCCAAAGCATAAGCCACAACCTTAACACTACATCTGAACATAATCCAAACCAACTATCAAAGCATCTGAATATACCACAAAACCCTCAAGAAAATCAACTCTAGATCTATTGACAACCTAGCCTTCAATTCCTGGATACTCTTCTCACAAGCATCACGCAACTCAAATTTAACCTTCTTCTAAGTCAAACAGGTCAAAGGGGAGGGTATGTAAGAAAATCCCTGGAAAAATTTACGATAATACCCAATAATACTCAGAAAGTTACAAACATATTATGAAGAGGTAGGCCTCGGCCAGTTACAAACAAAGTCAATCTTCTGAGAGTCCACTCGAATGCCCTCATTGGAAATGATATGACCAAGGAAGGTGGTTGTCTAAAGCCAAACCTCACACTTAGAAAACATTGCATAAAGCTGACACTCTCTATGGATTTGAAGAACAACTCGAAGATGCTCTATTTTCTCCTCCCTACTTCTAGAATAGACTAGAATATCATCAATGAAGACAACCACAAACAGGTCTAAGTATGGCTTCAAAACCTTGTTCATGAGGTCCCTGAAAGATGTAGAAGCATTAGTCAAACCAAAATACATGACCAAAAAATTCAAAATAGCCCTAATGTATGTGAAAAGTTGTCTTCGGAATATCGGCCTCTCTAAACTTAAATTGATGATATCCAGAATGAAGGTCAATCTTTGAAAAGCGACTATCACCTTTCAGTCGATCGAACAGATCATCAATCCTCGGGATAAGATACTTATTCTTGATTGTGACTTTGTTTAGTTGGAGATAATCAATGCATATACAAAGGGAACAATCTTCCTATCGTATGAACAAGACAGAGGCACCACATGGAGACATACTACGACGAATAAGACATAAAAGACAGGGGCACCACAAGATAGGGGCTTCATCAACTCTTTAATATCAGTTGTGCATCCTATATAGTGGAATAGAAATAGGATAATTCCCCGAAACACGATCTATACCATAGTTTATCTCTCTATTCAGAGGGACTCTAGGTAAATCCTCAAGAAAAACATTAAACTCTCTAGCTATAGGAACGGGCTAAGTACCAGGAGTTTCGGACTTAGAGTCCTTAACTCAAACCAGATAGTATATATAACTCTTTGCAATCGTCTTTTTAGACTTCAGACAAGAAAAGAACCTACCCTTAGGGAAAACTTACTACTGTCCCACTCAATGACAGGTCTATCAGGATCTAGAAACGAACAACTCTAGTCCTACAGTCAACAACAATATGACATGAATGGAGCCAATTCATGCCCAGAATAACATTAAAGTATACCGTATCTAAATTATGTAAATCAGTAGGAACAACCATCCCCAAAATAAAAATAGGACAGTTATGATAGACTCATTCAGCTAGAACATAATGACCAAAATTTGTAGAAACAACAAAAGATTCAGATAAAACCTCAGGATCTACACCCAATTGTCTATAAAACACATAGTGATGCAAAAGAAAGGGTAGCTCTGGGGTCTAAAAAGGCATACAAATCCACATAATATGATCTCAACATATATTTCACCACATCGATGGACTGCTCCTGATCTTGAGTAGAACCAAACGCATATGGATGATTTTGGTGTTAGCCACCACCGGTAGAAGTAGAAGCACCATGATGAGGCTGGCATTCTACTGAAGTTGCTGCTCTAGTAGTAGTGGTCTGTTTTCTAGCACCACCCTGTATGACAGTGGGATAATCCCTCTGTCTATATCCTGGTAATCCACAAGAATAACATCTCTTCAAAAGATAATCTTGAAAACTGTGATTAACTTGGACACACCGAAACAACCATTCTTCCCGAGGCGACACTAACCTAAATGGACCTTACCAGACTTCATAGATATTGGCACTACTTTGTTGAACTGATTGAGCTGGTATACTCAACTAATTTTGTGGAGGTCTGAAATTCTATAAAGAAGCACTGAAAAATGAAGGGACTGGTGCACTAGTATTTTCCTGCTGCTACCTCAACCTATTTGAATTAGGTTGACCGGACTTAGAATGACCAGTTATATCCCTCTTACTCTGCTAACTCTCTCAAAACTTAGACTTATCTTTATTTATCTTCTCAAAATGAACTATCAACCTGGCGATGTCCATATCATTGCTAAGCATGGCTGCTCTCCCGGTTTGAATCAATTACGGGGAATGGCCAAATATGAACATATCCATTTTGATACATTTATCAGCAATCATCTCTGATGCATATCTCAGATACGTAGTAAAACTCATGTTTTAATAAGATACAGACATAGATGCCTGCTCTAAACTCAGAAACTCTCTCACTCTCTCCTGTTTCTTCTCTTTAGGAAAGAATTGGCCCATAAACGTGATCTCAAACTCATCCCAAGATGGAGGAGATGCACCAAATCCCCTGTTCTTTCTCCACATATCACACCAAGACCTGGCAACATCCTTCAGCTAAAAAGTTTCCAGGTCAATCCTAGACATCAAACATTCTCATTATATCATATATCTGATGAACTTTCTAAATAAATTTCTCTAGGTCATCAACAGTCATTGAACCATGGAACTCCAAAGGACTCAACCTCAGGAACTCCCTCACTCTCATAACCCAAGCCTCAAAAACCATAGACTGAACTACTGGCACCTTAGATAGCTATTAAGCATGTGCAACCACTGTCTGAGCTATCAAGTGCATCATGTTGTGGAACTCTACGTTGGTGATGTTATCTGGATGTAGTGGCTTTAGAACAGGTGAATAATGGTTCTGCTAACCTCGAGGATTACAAATTACTTTATTTAACTCATGTAGTTGGAAATGATATATTGATAATAAAATGAGGCTTAAATGTATATTTGTTGTTGAAATAGCTATAGCAAATGTTTTGGATAGACAGTTTGAGGTTTGTTTTGGATGTCTGATTTGAATAGAAAGTTTGAGGTTCGTACTAGAGGTCCAGGTTATGGATAGACAGTCCAAGGCTCTTATCTGGTGTCTGAGATATTGATTGAACAGTTTGAGGGTTTTATCAAAGGTCCAGAGATGTGTAAGTACATGGACTTTACGAGTTCCCCATGGGTCCTAGTTGAGATATAAATGCCAGTAGATGTTTACATGAGATGGATATTCATTGACTCACTTGTATACTGCATTATTTATTTAATTTGTGGCATCGATTATTTGATATTTATTGATTTCTTGAGATTAAATGATATTGACAAGTTCCTTGAGATTATCTGTTATTTGATGACTATTTGTAATTGTTTGGAATTTATGTGGTTTCATGTGATCTTTATTAATGCTGATTTATACTATTTGATTGGGATGATGTATTAGTATATAATTTGTTGCAGGTTGTAGTATATCGTAGGATCGGTTGGGAGTTAGGGGCTTTTGTTTTCTCTCTATAGTTAGAAAAGTGGACGATATTGCTGAGTATGACAATTTTGTACTCATCTTTGCTTTTCTGTATTTTTGTGCAGGTGTTGAGCCAAGACTTAGTGACTTCTTCTATCTTCCATCAGTCCAGGGGTGGCTCGAGGGTTCTAAAGTAGATGATTATAGATTCATCAATTGCTGAAGACTTCTCATTGTCTTTACTCTCTAGTGTATTTACTTTATAAAGACTCTGTATTAGATATTTAAATATCTTTGTAGAAAGTCCATAGTTGGGTTTGTATATATAGATATACAACATTATCATTTTTGTATTTAGGGTGTTTATGTATCTTACTTCCATATTTAGTTTGATTTCGATTATTGTTCGACCCGTTGAGTTTGGAAAGGTAGGTGTTGTCACATCCGATATTTGGGTCATGACAAGTTGGTATCAAGGCCTTAGGTTTGAAGGTCTCACTTACACGTCAAGTTTAGTAGAGTCTCACAAATCAATGCTGAGACGTTCGTTACTTATTATCGGGAGGCCACAAAACTCTAGGAAAATATCTCTTCATTCTTTTATCTTTATATAACATGGTTGATTCACATGTATTGAGTCCTTGTATGTTTTTATTCAATAAATGGTGAGGACCAGAGCTGCAGTCGACAGAGTTGGTGAGCCCCAAGATATACTTGAGCCAGATTTCAGAGGTTGAGGCAGATATAGAGTTAAGGGCCGAGGTAGAGCTAGAGGGGCATCCCCAAATAGGTGTCTGACCAGGAAAGTTTCACCTGATCCAGAGATGGATAGAGATAAGAAGCGAATTTCTCAAGAGTATATTGCAACACTTCTGTTACATGATACTTTGCTGAGGGTTCTTGGGGTACTTGAGAGCATGGCACAAGGCTAAATGCCCCATGGTTCGCATATTAAGGCCAGGGCAGTGAACCAATATGAACATGTTATTCCAAGAGTTCATGATCCGGTAGGCCAACCACCAGTGGTTTAGGTTCTAGTATGACAACTGTTAGTAGTTCAAGGGCCAATAGGGAAGCCATTGATTGCACATTGAGTTCATGAGATCCATATTCCAAGGGTTGGGGCTAAGGGTGCAGTATTTACTGTAATGTTAGATAAGCAACAGTGGCAGTATGCAAGTTTTAGAAGATGTACTTGCCGTAGTTTCTGGGTGGGACGACTGAGGATCCATGCGAGTTTCTAACCACTTGCCCTGGGTTGCTCCAGAGTGTTGGTTTGGTACAGACGCATGGGGTAGATTATACTGCCTTGCATCTTTGAGGGTCATCCCAACAGTGGTGGCGTTCTTATGTTGATTCTAGACTAGTTGGGTCTTCTCCCATGACTTGGGAGATATTTTCTCGGGAATTTATGGATAGGTATATGTCTTACAGTGTGAGAGATGGCCTATATTGAAATTTTGATGAGCTAAGGCAGGAAGGGATGATTGTTAATGAGTATGTGTCTCGATTTTACGAGCTATCTAGATATGCCTTGTCTATCTTTCCAGATGAGTAGAAGAAGATAGATAGGTTCATGAGGGAGTTGATCACTCCTTCCATACTTTAGTATTTACGACCTCCCAAATGGAGGGATCCACATTGTATGGTATGATCGAGGCAGCTAGAGGTTTTGGACAGTTGTGTAGGGTGTAGTTTGGTGAAAGATGGGCGATACTTCCAAATTACACCTCCAAAAGAAGCATAAATGGTCATTGTCAAATATAGAACCCAACGAGGTTGGGTTGAATCCCACAAGGGATATGGTCTCAAATCTAAGTCTAATGAGGATATTTAATCAGGTAGTCAATTATTTCTAAGAGACATAAAAGTAAATACGGGGTTTTATATATTTAAATAATAACAGCTTGCAATTGAGTTTAGAGATCAATCTAGTATGTCGTAATGAATATCAAGTAATGATAAAACTCAGGATTATGTTCACCATGGTGTCAAAAAATCTTAGGATTATGAAGATTAATGGTCTTATAATCTTTCATAAATGTATAGTTATCACTAATGATGTAGTCATCTAAGTGTTGATCAACCTATTCATTGATAAATCTCTTTTACACCTTCTCATGCTATAAAAGAGTGTAATATTACTATACTGATAACTTCACGATAATTATCCTAGTTATAATGATAATCATTAGGCGAGGGTTAACATCTCATATTTCTTGTCATAATCTCAATTCCTATGTTGAATCATATGGTTCACTTAATAAACCTAGGCATGTTCTAGTAATTGCAACCACCAAAAATTAATTAACCTATAAATATTATGTATTAATATATTTATTAAGATGCAAGAACCATGTTATTTTCATAACCTAGATTTGTTTCATCCATGGATCCCACAACCTTAGAATTGAGGAATTAGCCACTTATAATTACAATTACACAACAACAGACAAAGTATTCAATAGATATCATACCAATATAGAATTCTCTTCCAACACTGATGATATATTATAATCAAAGATAGGCAAAACTCTTACATTTGGTATTTTTTTATCAGTAGAAGAGAATAAAGAATAGTGCGTACAAAAATCTCTGACAGAATAATAGTCAATGATGTTCAATAATATGATAAAATTAATCTAACTCTTCTATTTATAGTACAGGGGTATAAGTTTAATAGTTGAAACTTTTAGAATAATTTCCTCTCAGGTTTGGGCGTTACATTGGATGAACCGTCCACTACTGGGCGGTTCTCATGCCCTTTCGTCCATCGCAACTTCTAAATAGTAACAACTCTCTCAAATGGCACCATGTTGGACGGGTCGTCCAAGGTTGGGCGGCTCGTTCATTCTTCTATCTCCTTCTTCCTTATTGAATAGATCAATTGGCATTGGACGACACCTATGGATGGTCCGTCCAAGGCTGGATGAACCGTCCATTTTTTGACAATATCAAGGCTTCACAAACAGTCTTGATCTTCCTGGACGGTACCAATTGGGGGAACCGTCCAGGGCTGGACTAGTCATCCATTTTATCTTAAAAACTCATTTTTCTTCAGTAATCTTCTTCAAAGTTCTAAACTCAAACTTTACCCTGTACAAACATAGAAAACACATCAAATCACACAAAAGTTACTCAAGAACATACATTTATTCATAGTTTTAAGTGAAATATGTGACGTCAAATATTGTCACATCACTGGGGAAAAATACCCCATTCTTCTGGCCTATTTTAGGTTCCTCATCTGGGGGCTGAGGTTTTTTTCATCATGTTTTCCATTCTCACCGTCAAGTATTATTTCAGGAATCCATGCAAACCTCTAGTACTAGCCAGGCAGTTCAGAGTGCTTTCAACCCCACAGAGTTCTTATAGGTCTCATTAGATGTTATCAGGTCGGCGTGGCTAAAAAGGTCTCAGAGTTCTTCACATTAGCCTACATCCCCTAGGATATGCTTTACTTGTGTAATATTAGTGACATACAGAGATATTATCCCCAACGCCAACAATTAGAGTCTCAGTAGGCTTCTTAGGCCTCTAATATCCTAGTTAGAGCACCGGTACCTCCTAGCAAAGGTAGAGGAGGTGGACAGACAGGGAAAGTTCCACAGATCAGCAGGGGTGCACCACAGGTAGGGAGAGGTGCAGTTTGCGCTCCAGTTCAATACAGAGGTGGATGCACACAATGATATTATCACGATCTTATTTCTTGGATCATGATGACACCTACTATCCCACTAGTAGGAGAACCAACCTTTTTGCCTGAAATCGAAGCGGAAGGCTACCATCAAATAATAGCGAAAAGCACAAGTGTAATAGCAAGGTATAACGGAAAGAGAATATAACAAAATATAGCGGAATATAATAACAGAATCAATAAAACTCCCAAATACCGGTATCAATATAAATAAAATATAGCCTTTAAGTAAAGAGTATAAACAAAAGTCTAATATAACTACATCTTTGAAAAATACAATAGAGACAAGTCCAAACCCGAAGAGAGAGCATGAATAGCTGAACGTCAAGATCACCTTGGATCTATAAAAGTATCAGCAAATAGGCATGAACAACAATCTGTAAATCAATGTGAGACGCTGGTACTCGGCTCTGCACCATGGGAACAAGTGTAGTATAAGTGCAAGTTGCCAAAGCAACCCGTACCTAATAGGCTTCAAGGGCCCACTAGGTGCATAACAATCATAAAATCAATAAATAACGAAATTTAAGAAAGTAAGGTCACAGAAGCAAATAGTACAACATGGAAGATAGCTACTCAGATTTGAAGCAAGTAAACAGATAGGCATGGCTTCACTAGCCAAAACATCAAAACAGGATCTCAGGAAAAATAAGATAACATACCCGGAATCCTTACAATGATATATAAACAACAAAAATAAATAATCAAGAGATGGATAAGTAGTCAAGGAGAGAACATGGACGATATATCGTTAACCTCAGAGTAAGATAGGAAGGGATAATCAAATGATACCTCATACAAATATACCACATAGCAAGACAATCTTACATATAAACAATAATGATCATAAAGTAGAAAATACAGAAAGTAAATTAACACTACTAAATCCCTCAAAAGAATAGCAACATACAAAGAAAACAAGATCACCCGTAGGCCTCCTATACGACCAGTGGTACACTGAAGAAAACAAGTGCAAAAAAGTAAATACATACCATGAAGTAACCAGTACTTTGTATGTTCCTCCCGGTACCCATAGGCCCAGCAGGCAGGATTAATGAAAGGCTAATCCTAATTCCCGTATATCCCTGCTCCATCCTATACCCCTCTTCCGGATGTCGTATCCCAGAGGAAAGGTCCATGGAGGTACGCCTACCACGTATAATCTCTAACATCACCATAACCTCATATCTCAAGTCACAAAGTATCAAGGGTCTCACATTATAGAATCAAATGCATCAACCAATAGTAACATCAAGCAATACTAGGTGAGCCATGGTGTCCAGCACCTCAATATAATAGATCAGTGACATCCTTAAGGGAACAAGTGTCATCAAAGTCTCCAATCCAATAGGTATGATAAGTGTCGAAAAGATGTACTCACTTTCGTACAACGACGGACTCAAGTACAAGCGGATGTACTCACTACCGAATATAGTTGGACTCAAGTCCTAACATTAATTATTAAAATGATATTTCCCGATTCCAGAGTGTGAAACCTGGACTAAAACAAGTGAAAGTAATAATATCGGGTGCTCGATACACTGCCGAGTCTTAAATGTTAAAAGGTCTTTTAACTT
>JBDJHY010003288.1:0-14078 GCA_039654485.1 Withania somnifera | reverse complement strand
ACTACAGGATGGTCCATTCCGTAAAAAGCCTCACATCATCCCTTCAGAGGAAGTAGATGACGTAGTGATAGAGGTCTCCCTAGACCCTAAATTCCTTGAAAGGAAGGTAATTATAGGCTCTTCTCGAAACTCAACCCTCCATCAAGGGATAATAAAATTGTTACAAGAGTTCAAAGACGTCTTTGTCTGGTCTCCTTGGGACATCACTCGGGTATCACCCGAGGTGATGGTCTATACGCTAAACATGGACCCTAGAGTCAAACAAGTACAACAAAAAAATAGAAAGTTTGCACCTGAAAGAAATCAGGTCATCCGCATGAGGTGGAATAATTGCTAGCGGCAGATATCCTCTTCGAGGTAAAATACCCAACCTGGATAGCCAACCTAATCATGGTAAAAAAGGAGGGGGCGGATGGAGAATGTGCATTGACTATACCGACTTCAATAAATATTGTCCAAAAGATTGCTACCTCTTGCCAGCAATTGATCAAAAGGTGAAAGTTGTGTCAGGATATGAACTCCTAAGTTTCTTTGACTTATACAAAGGCTATCACCAAGTACTAATGGACGAGATGGACATTGCCAAAACAGCCTTTATCACAGATTGGAGGACTTTTGCTTACAAAAAGATGCCCTTTGGGCTAAAAAATACAGGGGCTACTTACCAAAGGATAGTAGATAAGGTGTTCATGAAATAGGTCGGTGAGATAGTAGAAGTCTATGTAGACGAAATCATGTCAAAAGAAAGATCCTGAACACGAGCTTGAAAGATTTAGAAGAAATGCTACAACTGCTAAGCGATAATGGGCTTACTGGGCTGAAATTAAACCCAGAGAAATGCAATTTTGAGGTTATCTCGGGTAAATTCCTAGGGTACATGGTATCCAAGAATGGATTAAGTGTAAATCCCTCCAAAATCAAGGCGGTAGCAGAGTTGAGATCTCCAAAGTTCCTAAAAGAAGTACAGAACCAAACAAGATGCCTGGCCTCGCTAAGCTGGTTCCTATCCAAGTCAGCTGATAAACAACTGCCATTCTTCCGCATTATAAAAAATGCTAAAAACTTCCAATGGACAGAAGAATGCCAAGCAGTCTTCGAGGACCTCAAGGAACATCTAACAACGTTGCCCGCCCAAACTATATCTAAGCCAGGAGAAACACTATACCTCTACCTAGCTGCTACAGAGGAGGCAGTCAGCGTTGTCCTCATCAGGGAAGAAGCGGTAACTCAGAAGCCAATTTAAATCGTTAGCCGAGCTATGCATGGATCGAGGTCAGGTACTTACCTACAGAAAAGATGGGCTAGCACTCATAATGGTAGCTCAGTGACTGTGCCCATACTTTCAAGCACACTCTATTTGTGTGCTATCGATGTACCCATAAAGTAAATATTACTAAAGCTCGAAGCATCAAGGTGGCTAATGAAGTGGGCAGTAGAACTCGGGGAGCATGAGATCGACTTCAGACCCCGAAAAGCCATAAAGGGACATGCTCTCAGACTTCTTAATCGAGATACACCCCACCTCGGAGACAACCATACCCACCATAAAAGATGCTGAAGTGGATGAACCCACAATGCCCCTGGACACATTTACCATACATGTAGATAGGGCCTCCAATGGACACAGCAGTGGGGCTGAAGTCCTCATAATGAGCCTGGAGGGGATCGAGATGGCATACGCATTGCATATAACTTTTAGAACGACAAACAATGCAGCAGAATATGAGGCGCTGATAGCAGGCCTCCGCCTAGCCCAGCTGATGAAGGTCAAATTAATCTCAGTCCTCAGCGACTATCAAATTATGGTTAACAAGGTAAAGGGCACCTTTGAAACAAAAGAAAGCCAACTAAAGAAGTGTCTGGAGGTAGTAAAGGCTCTACTAGAAAAGTTTGTATACTTTCAGATAACCAGAATATAACAAGGAGAGAACACGAAGGTAGATGCACTCAGCAAGCTAGCCTCCTCCAAGGAAGTGAATAAAAATAAAGGAGTATTTGGTGAACATATTTATCACCCAAGCACCGCCGAGGCCAGTATCTCGGTGGTAGACGAGGTGAATGATAATTAGATGACCCCCATCATGAAATACCTCACCTCAGGGGAGATGACTTCTAATCCTGCTGAAACCACGAGACTCCGCCTTAAGGCTCCTAGGTATGTGCTCGACAACGGGGTTCTTTACAGAAGATCCTTCCTACAACCCCTACTAAGATGTATGGGGCCTAAGCAAGCCCATTATATCATGCACGAGGTCCACGAGAGGTCATGCACCATCCATCTAAGAGCAAGGGGTTGGCAAAAAAGATTTTAAGGTGGGGTTACTATTGGCCCACCTTGGTCCAAGAAGCACAAAGCTTTGTTTAGAAATTCCACAAGTTCCAGTACCATGCACCAATAACTCGGCGACCCCAGATAAAGCTGATCTCGGTACAATATGCCTGACCACTCGCACAATGGGGGATCGATATTGTAGGGCTTTTACTGAGGCCCCAGAAAGGGTAAAATTTCTGGTAGTAAGCCATTGACTACTTCACCAAATAGGTGGAGATAGAACCTCTAGCCATAATCACAGGAAAAAGATCCTGAACTTTGTGTGGAGGAATATTGGGTGCCGATTTAGCATACCCAACAAAATCATCTCAGATAATGGAAAGCAATTCACAGATGACCCGTCCAAGTTGTGGTGTGAGGAGATGAAAATACTCAATAATTCATCTCTGTGGCCCATCCTCAGGCGAATGGGCAGGTCAAAGTCAATAATAGGACATTGCTACAAGGCCTAATGATGAGGCTGGATAATGCCAAAGGGGATTTGTTGGGTAGAAAATTTATCCAACGTCCTATGTGCTTACAAAACAACCCCAAGAACACCAAATAGGGAAACTCCTTTTAACTTTACCTACGAAACAAAAGCAATGATCCCAGCTAAGATAGGGGTACCAAGTTTGAGGTCACTATACTATGTCGAATAGAGTAACGACGAAAAACTAAGGTCAAACCTTGACCTCCTGGAAGAAAGAAGAGAGGTGGTAACTATTTCAGAGGCCAGGTACAAACAACCCACGGCTAGATACTACAATGATACGGTAAAAAATATCCAATTCAGCCCGAGGCAGTATGTCCTAAAACAAAACGAGGCCAGCCGAGCTGAGAAGATAGGAAAATTAAAAGCTAACTGAGAAGGCCCATACATAGTGGTCGAAGCCTCCAAAGCAGGGAGTTACAAACTAGAAAGACTAGACGGTACTGAAGTACCCAAGGATCTGGCATATAAGTAATTTACAGAGGTTCTATAAATAAGTATACGATGTCTTGTGACATTCATGTCTTAATAATATCCTTTAACATTTTAATAATTGTAGTTGTTTTTTTACGGCTATGTGAATAAATCACCATGGGAAAAGTCATTGCCAAAGAGAGGCTAACAAAATCATCATTAAATTAATCTCGTCAAAATGAGAGCTTGATTCGGCAGGACGCCGCCATTATTATTAAATCAACCTCGTCAAAACGACAGTTAGGTTTGGCAGAAAACTGCTATTATTATTAAATCGACCTCGTCAAAACTGCTATCAGTTCGGCAGAGCGCCGCTATCTTTATTAAATCTACCTCGAGTTTGGTTCGGAAAAACACCACAAATTACAAGAAAATTGATCTTAAATTGGTCGATTAAATTCACCACGCTCACTAGAACTCGACACATCTCAAGTCGGCAAAAGCATTGAAAAAGAAAATCAATCTCAAATCGGTTCATTAATTTCCCCTCTCATAAGGGCTCGATTTAACCGAATGTCGAACTAAATAATACTTGCTCATTGACTTAGTTATATGCACATCAAAATTAGAAATTCCTTGAGTCACAGTAAATACAAGAAAAGAACTTTATTCAACATATGGTAAAATAACCATAAAAGAACAAATTTACAAGTGAAATAATTCCTATGTAAAATTACAAATTACAAAGTATTGGATATCCTAACATCTATGCCGAGCCGGTTTACCTCGCCCCCTTCTAGGTCTCGAAGGAATAAGGGTTGAAGTAGGAGACGATGAGGTAATAGTTGCGGTAGGCCTCTCCTGGCTTGTACTGGCCCATATATTGGTCCTAAAGTGCTGAGGTTGCTTCTTCACATCCTCGTACATAGCCTGAACATTGTCTAAAATAACCTTGTTCTGCTTAAAAGTAGAGGATGCCTCTCCATACTCACTGGCAATACTGGATAGAATAACAGTTAGCTCAGCAACCTCTTTTCCACTTTGTCGAAGGTAAGAAATCCTCCTTCTCAGAACACTACCTTCACATATTCCCTCAGCTGATCCCGAAGTCGATCCTCCTCGGCCTCGTGGTGTTTGAAGTCCAGCTCCCACTGAGTTGCCATAGACTTCCAGTAGGCAATATTCTTCTCGGTAATGCCGACCAGTTTAAGTATATCGCCCTGCTGGGCCTCAAGCTTCCTGAACAGCTCTTTGTTATCCCTAGAGAGCTCTTCAGCCTCTTCCCCTCATCACTGTAGGCTCTCAGCATTTTGTCCAAGCCCTAGAACAACATTCTGAGATAGACGGGTCCTGAAATACCTAATGAACTCGCCCTACTTACTAAGCTCCTTATTCTTTTCATGGAGGAACCTCCTAAGGAAGAAATTCTCCCTTTCCACTTGTTCAAGCGTATAAGGGATAAGTTGCGGAAAGATAAAAATATAGTAATGAGAAGACAAAAACAGCAGTAAGATAAAGAAACTCATTTTTTTTAACAAAAGGGGCCTAAGGCTGAGATATTTACAAAAGGATAAATAAAAATTCTTAATACTATACATTTCCCCTGACCTATGGAATGACTGAAATAGGCTCTACTCCATGATCGGCTCGGCAAAGAAAGGGTTGACAGGGACACCGGCAGAAGAGTTCGGAGGGACTCTGGCAGCAGGCGCTAAATCCTCGGCATCAGTCCTAGCCCAGGCAGCCAAGAAATCTCAGATATCAGGGTCAGCATCCACCTCGAAAGCTCTTAACTCCTCCACTGATAAAGGCGAGAAGCGTTGGGCAATATAACGAAGCAGGGGGAGCTTAGGAAGGTCTAGCATAGCTTTGATCAAATATTCCGTCACCCTAGCCTCAATACCTACATCATAGCTGAACCGGTCACTCCGGTCTGGAATATCCGTGTAAGACCAAGCAACCTCATCCAGGACCACCGCCGTCGTAGCTGCAACCAATGAGTCACTCATTGATGAGACATAGTCTGAAAAGGTGGTGGTCTTGGTGATCTTCTCAAAAAACGACCTCAGCAAACTCCCCCTGCTGGTCCACGAAGCTCATCTTCAGGTAACGGAGCTCTACCTCAGCAGCCCTTTGGCTCTACTCGGCCGTCTGTACCCTCTCCTCGACAGCCTTTACTTTCAACTCGGCTACCTTTATTTTCTCTCTGTCTGACCCCTCCTCTCTTCAGAGGCCTTCAAATGGACCTCTAGATCTTTCCGCCCTCTCGCGGTGGAACTCATTATTTGCATCGCCCACTCTCTGAACCAGAATGGACGCCGTCTTAAACAAATCCTACAATAAAAAGGAAAGTCAGTTAGGAGCTAAAGACTAAAACCTCTAATAAAACCTTAAGAAAGAAAGAGGCATATCTTACTTTGCTGAAGTCGATCAAAGACACACCCTCAGCAGGAGCCACTGGAAAAATCCTCGGCCACTTTGACCTAGACTCAGAAATCAGATTGTCTTCTTGACTCACCACGACTGGCTCAGTGAGGTCAGTAACTTCGATCACGCGAGACGAGGGAAGAGGAACGGTCTCCCTAGTTGGCCCGAACTCCGTAATTTGCACAATTGAAGGGCCGAAGTGCCTCTGTGGCAGAAAAAGATTAACGCGCACCACTAATAAAAAGGAAAACCCTATTAGATATAGTAAGAGAAAGGCAATTCACTCCAGAAGTACATATTCTATCTACTTGGGGTCCCCTTGGTGGCGTCCTCATAAGGCACCACCTCACTGACCTTGGCACTAGGGTTGAAAGCACTGATCCCGACCCAATACAGGTCCTCGTCGGTTAATCAACAACAACGAGAGGAAATCCCATTGACAAGGTTAATGTGAAAAGAATCGACCCTCCTCGTGGCAGAACTCTTAATTTTTCCCCTGTTCCAGGTCCGAGGAAAGTAAAAAATCTACTCTAAAAAAGAAGAATCTACCCTTCCAATCATAAATCTTAAAAGGAAGGAGTATCCTAAAGTTACGAATAGGGCTAAAAAAATACCACTCTTTTGAAGGACTAAACCTTTTTACAGTACAAAAGTGCCTAAATAAACTTGCATTGGGCTCCATCCCAACCTTCGAACAGGCCAAGGTAAAGCCCATGATGGTGCGCATGACGTTAGGTGTCAATTGGGCAAGTTTTAAATTAAAATCTCCCAAACTACTAGCTAATAAGCAAAAAGAGGGGTATCGCAACCCTGAAGAAATATACTCGTGGTACATAGAGCAACAAGCCCTGTCTCCAGGACGAGGCACTATAAATTCTAGAGGGGAAATGGTGCCCTCTAAGAGAAGATAGAAAGAAATCTAAGGTAAGACTACTTGCCACCTGTGAAGCCATAGAACCCCGACCTTCAAAGGCCAGGAACGATTGGGTCAGAGTCTCAAGGCTAGGTGTACCACTACCTACACGATACTCCTCTGCCTCATAGGTCCAAAAAGGGAAGAAGAAGAAGAAGATGACATACTTGCTAATGAAAGGAGAACAAGAAAAAATAAGGTGCAGGAAAGGTCTAAAAAGATAGCAAAAGACGAGAAAATGACAAAAAAGCAAAGACAAAAGAAGTATATGAAGATATGGGTTGGGATCCCAAGAGTCCTATTAAATTAAAAGAAAACTAAAAGGATAAGAATAGTAAAAAGTTGCTTATTCCCTAGGCAGAAGTACAAAAGACGAAACGTCCCTAGATAAAATTTTGATACGTGTAATCAAAATGCAGAAGAACGTGACACGTAGGGAAAAGGAGCGGGAAAAATAATAAAAATTAATTGTGTCATTAAAGGTCATTAATTGTGTCAATAATACAATTACTATATTTAGATAATTATCATAATTAGATAAGTATTATTGGTGGCTGAAGAATCATGGTACGATTGTAATACCATAATTAAGTAGTAGAGTTATGGTAGGAGATCACTCCAGAAACATAGCATCTATCAAATAAGATTATCAGAAATGCCTATAAAAGTCCAGAGGGATCAAAGGTAAAGGTACGCTCACAATACTCTAAAATACTACTAGAATTCCTCTGCAGCTTAATACTAACTTAAGTATCAGAGAATTACCCCGGGGACCATCCCGGGGCGTTTGTTTTGCAGGTACATCATTTGGAATCACTACGATTTGTGTTCATAAGAAGGATGCATCCACAGTTAGGTATTTGTTGGTCCTTTTAATTCATTAGGGCCCAAGGTCAAAAATCTCAGGCCTAGTTTTCTATCCCCTCTCCCTAATTATTTTGTATAAGTTTTGATTGTTTGTAAATTTCTGTGGTTACTTCTATTAACACCCTTTAAAATATTAATCTAAACGAGCCCTGGTATATTACTACTTTAGTTCTTATCTTCCTTTTCTTTGTTATCTCTTAATTCTACATTACTTAAAAATAGATTTTAAATAGGTCAATCAAAATCAACTTTTACTCTTTAAGAGAATGGCATTTTTATTTAAGGTAGTCCCTTTAACATATAAGACTTAATTTATTTCACATGAATAATAAAATATAAAATTTATCCTTTTTCTAACTTAATCACCAACTTTTTTCAAAAGTCTCATTCTTGTGGTATTTTCTTTCAAATATCTTAAAATAAGCTTGGTAACTTTACTTATTTTGAAATTGGGCCACTTTATATGTGTAAAATCAACTCTTTTTTTCTTCAAAATTGCAAAGTGATAATGTTTGGGAATTAAACTTCATCAATTTTGTATAACTTAAATCTATTTTTGTCTATTTGTGAATATAATCAAGCAAATTTTTTAAAATGACTTAATTTAAGCTTTCTAAAATTGCCTTAATTCAGACTATTTCTTAGAATTATAAGTGTCATTCCCTTAAAAAGATTTGAATGAAGATTTTGATTGTTTTGACTTGCAAAATTAGTCACTTTGTTTTCAACATTGTCTTCCTTTCAAAACTATTAAAAGTGGCTATGTTTGCAAATTTAGTCAAGAGCACTATTTCATGACTTAGCCAAATTTTCAAATATTTTCAAACATAATTAAGGCATTTTTGAAGTTATTTTCAAAGAGTTATATTTGGTCAACCCGATTTTGGGATGTTTTCGAGGTGCCTTAAAAATCTTCCTTGGGACATTACGAGAATCCTTATCTAGAATTTCTAAAATTCAAGTTTTGTTCCTGATTGCAAAATTTGAATTTTCTTTAAAGTTTTTTCTTGATTTCTTTAAAAAATTAAGTAAAGACTCTGTCTTGTTTCGAATTATTTTGGAATTTAGCTAAGTTTTAAAGTAATTTGAAATTTCTTAAGTCATCAACGTATTTTTTCTAAATCCAAAAATAAAGAAAAGTAAAAAGATAAAGCATGTATCACCTCTATAAAACAATCTACACACAACATACCAAGACCACTAATACCAAACCCCATTGTATGATGATTGACATCCAAAATAGTTTTGGGAGCATGGTGGTAGGGATGTGTACCGGGTATCAAGGAATGAAGGACAACCTCAGGGCTTTGGTTAGGACGCAGGCATGAAAAGACAAAAATATTGGGATAGAGGAGATAAATATTAGGGTAGAGAAGCTAGGAATAACAATAGAAAAGATAAGTATGGGGAGATATTAAGCAATACCAAGGGTTTAACACAATTAAGGTATCACTTTCAAAGTTCAAAGGAAGTAGTGACTTAGTAGAGTTCCTTGAGTGAAAGTTGAAAAGTGAACGAATCTTTTTCACAACAAAATATCGGACCCTTTGAAAGTAAAGTATGCCCTTACTCATTTGAGGGTTATGCTTTTACATGGTGGGATTCTATGAGAAGGAAATGTAAGAATGAACTTATCTACGAGTTGCCTACTTGGCAAGAGTTTTTTACCCTCATATAGGCATAACATTTTACTACAAATTACTATCAAAAAGTTCTCAAGAAGATGTATATGCTACTACAAGGTAATACAAGTGTTGAAGAGTATTATGATGAGTTTGAGAACTTGAGAACAAAATCCAATCTTGAGGAGAAAATATAATGCACGGTGATAGGATTTATTGCTAACTTGATACATG
The DNA here is from genome assembly GCA_039654485.1 of Withania somnifera. Lineage (NCBI taxonomy): Eukaryota > Viridiplantae > Streptophyta > Magnoliopsida > Solanales > Solanaceae > Withania > Withania somnifera. The sequence goes on along the minus strand of JBDJHY010003288.1, from coordinate 4,797 downwards.
ATATTTTTAGTTCTTTGAGGATTAAATACTATCAGAGTCTAGAAATAGATTTTTATGAAATCTCAAGGATATAAGAGAACTTGAAAGAAGATATGGATTACAAGACCAAAAGTACTCCAACTCTCTCATGGAGCAAGAATAAAGAACAATGGAAGTCATAACTTATGCAGGAGCATTCCAATAGTGGTAGTCAAATCATTCAAACCAAGGTTGATTCCAAGAATAAGAAATATAGCAAACCAAAAGGTACTTACTATAAATCTATCCACCCTCGACCTTTTACGATCCACTATTTTAGGTGTTAGAAAAGGGGACATATTGCTTGCGTATGTCCTAATAAGAGGACAATTATTGGTTTACCCTTACCCATTATTACTAAGAAACTGAAATGGATATCATGATAATAAAAAGTGTGAGAATAAAGGTAGTGATAATGAGCCTCGTATGAGACAAAATAAAGTAGCAAAAATTGATAAAGAAGAGAAGATGGAGGAACATGTAAGCTTTAGTGGTCTTTTGAGAAGATTAGATCCTCTAGACGTAGAGAAAGAGAATTTAGAGGAGAATATGAATCTATCTTGTATTATGAGACGGATCATGCCTTATCAAGGGAAGAACTTAATCAAAAAGAGAATTTATTTCATGATAGATGTAAAATAATGGAGAAAATGTGTTCTTTGTTGCACTAATATTGTGGGTGGTACTTTGGTTGAAAGAATAAACTCCCTACAATCAAGAACCCAAGATTTTAGAAACACCAATGGATCAATGAAGGTTGAGAGATGAAGGTTCTTAAGAAAATAATGATCAAGTTTAACATTAGCAAGTACCATGATAAAGACTTTTATAATACTGTATGATGTTTGCATGCCATATATTGCTTGGCAGACCTTGATAATTTGATAGGAATGTCCTACATCATGGGAGGTCTAATAAGTACTTCTTTATGTTTGGAGGACGAAAGTACAATCTTGACCCATTGATGCCCTATCAAGTGAAAGAGGATTATAAAATCATGAATTAACTCTAAGAAGATTCAAAGGGAAAGACACCGAGGAGTCTGAAATATCCAAGAGAGAGAAAGTAGGATCAAAGTACATTGACCAATATGAATGAATTTTTTTCTATCACCACAAGGTAACAAAGTTAACTCATGCACTTCACTTAACTTAAAGAATCATTTTGTGTGTTGTCATAGCTTGCCTTTGTCTAATCTTGATAAGTGTGAACTTAACGAGTTTCTACCTCGTGTTGATTATAATGACTCATTTATGAGTGTTGAAAAGAGTGAAATATTTGATGAGTAAAATAACTTGACTAAGATTTACTTGTTGTCCTATTTCTTGAAATCTATTAAGATGTAGGATTGAGTGATAATTCTAGCTATCCACTTGATGATCTTGAACTCTCTCTTGTTAAAAGGGATAATTATTTGGGTGAGTATAACCGTTATTTATTTGAACACTTGAGGAGTCGACCTAATGATTTCTTGTGTTGCTAAAGATGATTGCACTTTTTTGTATGACACTACACCCTTATTTGATGAATATCCTCGTAAATTAATTTACTTGTGATGAATCAACTTGTAATTCATTAGATGTTGGTAGTTTAATGTCTCAAAGTGTGAATTTTTTGTATAGGAAGAAAGGTGAAACTCATGAAAAATGTGTTGCTTCTTCTTTGGAATACCTTTTTTCATGATAATGTGCTTGAAATACTTACATATTCTAGTACCATTTTAATTAGGATTTCATAGATGAAATTCTCTTATGTGACACTTTTCTCTACAATCTTCTTGCATATAATGATTTTCGAAGTTGTGTTAGATAAACATTGTATACGGGGGTTAGTATGTCTCAAAAGGAAGGAGTTGTATGTCCATTTATTGTGACTTTATTCTTAAATCTTATAACTTGCCATGATTGATATTTGATCTTTCTATCTCTTGGTGTGTGATTATGTTAATGCTTATATTTAAATTACATGCTATAGAGGTAAAATTTTATTTATGAAATATGCTTGTTTGTGTGGTACAAACCACTTTGACCCTATCATATGGACCTTTTATTTCTTTGACCTTGGAAATTCTTTATAAGGTGTGAGTTTATGGTAATACTAGGCATGGGATGGTTCTATTCCCATGGTGTGTTGAGTGACCAAGTGTCTTGTGTTCTCTATAGTGATAATTTTATTTTGACGGCAAGGAAATCTTGGTCGCCTTGGGAGATTATATCTTATTGTTGTGCTAACTTTTATGATAACCTTGGTGCTAATCCTCTTACTATAAGGAATTTATGATTTTTTACGACTTTGAGGATGAATTCTTTTTAAAAAAAGGAAAATGATATGATATCGATCAAAACCCTTATCATGAACACAAGTCTTGAGTTGTATTCATAGAGAAGAGGCACGAAAGGACCTCAAATGCCCTTTTAAGTACCAAAGAATGCAATACAATATGTGGTTGATAACATAGGAAAAAATAGAGCATGGAGAAGTGAAGATGACCTCGGTGGACATTGTGGTGCACTAAACAAGACTCTTGGCTATCCTCCACATGTTGAGGCAACCCAACTCACTTTTTTGACGACCTTGGAGCACCACATAAAGACCTAACAGTCATCCAACCACCTTGGTGCACTAAAGTACATTTTGACGATCCAAAGAATAGCTCCAACAATCTATTTTCGATTATATTTGTAAGAAGACACTTGGAGTCCATCTTTGGTTCATAAGTGTAATAAGATTAGTATAAATACTTATATTAGCGTATTTTTGTATTTTTAGACTTTTATACATTGATATTGAGAACTTTAAAGCTTATGTTACTCTAGTGATTAGGGTTATGTTAATCCTTTAGTTATAGTTGCGTAATTGGAGCGAGTGTATCTTTAATTGCATAAGGAGTTAATTAAGCATGGGTGGATATTCTAATTGCTTATGCTAACTTTTTTGGTTAATCAAACTTTGATTTATCCATTTATGGAAACATTTATGTTTTAACTTTATATAAGAGTTATCTATCGGAACAAAACTAGATGCACCTCATCATCTTATTTCGTCGTTGCTCATTCCCCTTAGGCCGAAGTGATTGGCGTGCTTTGGAAAAAGCGATACGTTATTGGGTCCCCACAAAAACATGTATGGGTTTGGGAACATGATTGGGAGGTGAGAGTATAAAGTATCTTGTTGCCCATAAATTGACTAACTTATGTTGAATTATATAGATTTTTTATATCTTACTTTCTCATCCGATTTCAATTAGTTTATCCCTAATTGAGATGGCACCAGAGTTGAAGTCGTCGGAGGTGCAAAATGAACTTTATCCACAATATCAAAGTTTTTTAAAAGCAAACTTGATGAAATTTTTACTTTTAAAAATCTTGGTTTAATTAAAGAAAGAATGTTACTTCTATACATAATTTGTCGGCCAAACTAACAATTCTCTTCTCCAAGTAGTAAAAGTGTTTTCTTTTATTTAAATTTTTATCAATTGAATAAAACAACTATACCTTTATACTTATTTGTTTTCCCTATCAGTTGATAAGGAAATTAGACCCTAAAGAATCCTCGTTACATTTCTACTTTAAGGGATAGGGGTGAAGGGACGGTTTATATAGAATTGAGATAAAGCAATTTATGATTGAATCTAAGATATATTTTAATCATTTAATTGATATATTTCCATGTCCTATTTTGGGTTCACTTAGAGATTTGACAACAACTGCAGAAGGCGTGATGCCCATACACTCATTTCAAAGGGGTGTAACACTTTTCAGTTAGGTTTCATTTCTCATATGTACTATATTTGTGTGATGACACAATATTTTATGTGAATCTACATATGAAGAACATCAATATCAAAGTTATACAATACCTTCTTACGATTTTTGTTTATCATATAAGAGGTTATATTTTTACTATTTCTTGAGCTTCTTATTATTTTTCTTTGACATCACTGTAGAAATTAAAGGTCTTTGCGTTGAAAAGAAATTGTTGTTTTAGATTCTTGAGAAAACTCCTTTATTGGCACCATTATTTTCCTTTTAGATCTATCATAACTTGATTCATAATATTACACTTATGAGAATGAAAAAATGAATAACTTGCTTTAGTAGCGCTACCATTTGTAATGACCCTCATGGTCATTTATGATAAATACATGAAGTTTTGCCTTCTAGAGTATTTTGGTAGTTTTCCCAAGTTATTTATGACTTGCTGGGACCGACAGTTCAGAACTCTGGTGACTCGATTGAGAAATATCTCAATTTCCTTATTTTAGAGCCTAAAATTAAGTACTCGTTGACCAAAGTCAACTTTCCTTCAAGACAATCTCAAAATTAAACTCTGACAGTTCTGTTAGCTCCGAAATACCAAACAAAATCATGATTGACCTTAAGTTTGTGTTTTGGAGGTTTCATTTGAAAGTTGTGCGAAATTGTGGATTTTAGTTAAGTTTGAAACCTAAAGTGGAGCTTGAGTGGTAATTCGATGTTCGGAGTGTCGGTTTGGAATTCTAATTCTTCCAACAACTCTAAAATGATGATTTTAGGCTAGGTGAGGTATTGGTAAAATTTTGGGTTTGTCATTGCATTTTCGAGGTGTTAGTGAAGAAATGCGCTTTTGGCTCCATTTGGTTTGAGGGGTCATTTTGCTTAAATGACCTCAGATTTTAGTTTCATCGATTCCGTCGAGTCTGGGATGTCATTTTCATACTGTTTGCATATTTGGAATGTCAAAATTGGACTCCGTTTGATCCTCGAATCTCCTGGTGCGAAATTTGGAGATTCATATTTG
>JBDJHY010003177.1:244-14079 GCA_039654485.1 Withania somnifera | reverse complement strand
CCAATTTTACCTTATCAGGAATCTCAACAGATAAGTACAACATTAATAAAATATCTAGAGTAAAATCAAATCACAAGTATCAAAATCTCCCCCTGGCCTATCCCAAGTGTAGGCCTTCCTAGTCGAGTCAACTTACAACTCGTGGGAGTATCCCACTAGTAGCACTATAGAATCGCGAAAGAGGCCTTGACCTTTCATAACTTAATTCTCTTTGTCTTTATTTCTCAACTTATATCATGGAAATGCCAAAAATCGCACATAATTCCTTTCCTTTTCATATCATATATCAAGAAGGTAACAATCACACTTAATAAACCAACAAGGCCACTCATAGGCATAACATAAACAAGAATTATATCAATTAAACTATAGTCAGTCAAGGGCATATGATTCCATAAGGGAACAACCATGGTAAGTAAATCAACAAGGCCCTCACAAGGGAAAATAATCAAATAAAGCATCACTTCAAATGAACCAGGCCACTCACGGGCATAATCTCAAGTAGGAATAAATAAAAAATAAATAACATTTTACGGGCATCACAAAGGCCACAGAGTCAAATAAATAACAATTTATAATAGTTTTTACTCCATAGTCTTAACCCCACATAATTTACTCTAGTCCCTGGGTGAATACTTTTCACCTCAACCACACAAAAATGCCCAAATATTCCCAATTACAAGAAACTAACATATAATAGCCTAAGACGCTTTGTAAAAGAGTCAAAACCTCCATTTGCATCAAGATAAATCAATCGACTCATGTGGGTGCCTTTCCTTTACCCTATTTTAAAGTTTCACAGCTTATTTAAACATCTTTTGGGAGATTTTACTCTTAAGGAAGAACTTGGTGATAAAATTTATTCAAAGATTTTAAGACCTTGCTAAGATTCTCTTCTAAATACTTGTTGTTCATGGGTTTATAAGCAAGGGTTCATCCTTATTTCTTGATTTTTATTGATAGATTGGTATTTGATTATAAAAGTGAACTCATTTTTTTTAATAGAACTTGATATTTGAAAATGGTATAAAATAAAGTAATCAACTCATGCGGGTGCCTTTTATTTATGCTGAGCCTTTGAATCTTTAAAAGCTAGTTAATTATGGATTTTTCATAAGACATGAAGAATAATTCCCATATTGTAATGATTTAAACCGTTCCAAAATTTTCCAAAAACTCCAAGTCCACAAACCCATTTTGAAATTAGGAAGTTTTTATGAAATTCAAGTTACCCATACTTTAGGGATATCAAATATTAAGTTTTATTCAAAATCGAGTTTAATTTTGTAATCAAATACCTATTTATCAGCAAAAAGCTTGATTCTTAATATCACAAAGTGAATCTTATAAAAATCAAGAAATAAGGATGAACCCTTGCTTATAATTCCATGAAAAGTATTTAGATGAGAATTTTAGCACTAGCTTAAAATCTTTGAAAACTTTTATCACCAATTTCTTCCCCAAGAGTAAAATCTCCCAAAATATGTTTGAAGAGGGTTTGAAACTTGAAAATGGTATATATTATCTTTCAAAATATATATATGGGCTTAGGATCACGTACAATGACTAGAATATGTCAAATTTAAAAGAAACAAAGCCTCTTGTACAGGACCATACAAACCACCATACCATGCATATGTCCTTAGTAAGAGTCGTAGGGATGATGGTCTTGGCTAGAATAGTTTCATAAGACTAGCCATACGATTTGTATGGCACCATACTTCCACCTAAGAACACTTTGATTTTTTATCTTTATTTTCCAAACGGACTTTTGGAATTCTTTTTGAACCCCGTGGACACAAATAATATATGTGTTTTGGGTGTAAACGATATTTCAAACCCAATGAAAATATCAAAATGGGAATATAATGTCTCCTCAACCTGATAACTTCCATGTTTGATAAAATATAAACTATACACTAAAATGTCAATATGCACCCAAAACCTATAGAACACTATCCAAACCTTTTTGTAGACAAAAAAATGACCTCCAAATACAACAGAATTGAAAATATTCAAATACGAGCACCCAATCATCAAGTGTTTACTAAAGTCAAACTTTGGCCTTAAAATTCAACTTTATCTCGTCAAATAGGCTAAAATAACCACAAAAGACCTAAAAAATAATCAAAGGTCCTCTGGACCAAATTCCACATTCTAGAGTTGATGGAACTAATAGAATTCCATTTTGAGACTAAAAAATCCAAATATTGACTAAAGTCAACTTAAAGTCTTTCAAAACTGAAAATTTCTAAAAACTTACAACTCTTAGCTCTAGTTTTAAACCAACTCCATAAATTGAAAAAATATAACATGAGGCAACTATCGGGAAGTGTAAAATAATTATTTAAGAAAAAATCCAAAAAGGCCTTTTGGGTCATTGCAATTATCAACCACTAAAATCATGTTCGTCCTCAAACGCAAAGGAATAGAATGTTCTTGAAGCCAAAAAAAGCTTTGGATGCTTTCCATGCATATCATAATCAATCCCACTTAGCCTCCAAAACTAGATAATACTTCTAGTGAACATTTGTTGAAGAAATTTCCTTAGTCTTTAGCTTTTTAACCTGCCTATATATAATAGTCATGGGCTCCTTCTTATTAGTCAAGTCTTTCTGGACCCAATGTCACAGACTCGAAATGAGTCACATGAGATCCGTTAGGGATGTATTTCCAAAGCATGGAAAAATAGAAAACTGGGTGCACCACAGATAAACTATGTGGAAAAGCTAACTCATAAGCTATCTTACCAACTCACCTAAAAATCTCAAATATGACAATGAACATAGGGCTAAGCTTGACCTTCTTTCCAAACCTCATCATACCCTTTATAGGTGATACTTCAAATAAAACACGATCGTCCTCTATAAACTCCAAGACCCTAACGTACGAATCAACACAACTTTTCTATCTACTTTTGGCTATCAATATTCTACTCTGGATGACCAAACCTACTCAATAACATCATGAAGTAAATTCATTTCAAGAGATTTCATCTCAAACGCATCAAACTAACCAATCATAGATCTACATATCCTGCCATATAAACCTCAAAAAGTGCCATCAGAATACTGGAGTGATGGTTGTTATTATTAGAAAACATTGTCAATGGTAAATGTTTATCCAAACAATATCCAAAGTCAATAACATAGGCTCACAACATATCTTTCAATATCTAAATTATCTGCTCAGAATGTCCATTGGTCTGAGGGTGGAAGACTGAACTTATGTCCAACTGAGTACCTAAACCCTATTGTAAAGCTTGCCAAAAGTGCAATGTAAACAATGAACCTCCATTAGAAATGATAGATATTAGATCACCATGTAACCAAACAATCTATATAATGTAGATCTCGGCCAACTTCTCAGCCGAATAACTTACTTTAACTAGAATAAAATGGCCAGACTTGGTCAAACCATTCAGAAACACCCAATTAGAGTTAAAACCACCCACAGTGGTAGGTAATTCTACTATATAATTGATGATGATACACTCCCACTTCTAATAAGGTATGTGTATCTGCAAAGAGAGACCACCAGGTCGACGATGCTCAAACTTTACCCTTTGGCAATTTAGAAATCTAGCCACAAACTTCACTATGTCCTTTTTCATGCCACACCACCAATAGTGTTAGCTCAAGTTATAATACATCTTCGATGCCTATGGATGGATGTAACACCTCAAACAATATGCCTCTCATAATAAAACTAGTTAATTAACCTACTTTAGGCACACCGATCTTGCTACCTATCCTCAAAACACAATAAGGGTCAAGAAATGACTTATTTTCTTCTCCACTCAACACTTTATCTATAATAATGCATAAATTTTCACGTTCAAACTTCTTTCTACTGATCTCATCCATGAAGGAAGAGAGGGATTCAACAAAAGCAAGAATTCCTCCACTATCTCTATTAGCCAAACTCTAAAAATCTCTGGCTAAATGTTGCACCTCCACTCAAACCGAACTACCCATACTAGATGATTTTCTACTTAAAGATTTAATCACCACATTAGATTTATCGGGGTGGTACAGAATAGTCATAGCATAATCCTTTATAAACTCAATGCACTGTCATAGGCTCAAGTTCATATCTCTCTTACTGAAGATGTACTGAAGGCTTCTATGATCAGTGGACATATCACAATGTACCCCATATAATTAGTGACACCATAACTTTAACAAACACAATGAATGTCAACTCTAAGTCATGGGTAGGGTAATTTTTCTCATGGATATTCAACAGTCTAGAAACATAGGCCCTCACCTTACCCTTCTGCGTCAACACTTCCCCCAAATTCACTTTAGAAACATAAAAAAATAGGGTGAAAGGCTCCCTCTCAATAGGCAAAGTCAAAATTGGGATGAAGTCAAATTAGTCTTTAAGCATTTGAAAACACTCCTTACACTTTTTCGACCAATAATACACAACATTTTCTTTGAGTTAACAGAGTCAATAAGGCGTCTATTAAAGAAAAGCCCTAAATAAATCTCCTATATTATCTAGCTAAGCAAATAGAGCTATAGATCCTAGTAGTAGAAGTAGGCCTATACCAACCACGAACTGCCTCAATCTTGGATGGATTGACCGCAATACCTTCCTTGGATACCACCTTCCCCAAGAAAGTCAATTAATGAAACCAAAACTCACATTTTATAAACATGGCATATAACTTCTCCTCCCTCAACCTCAGAAGTACAATCCTTAATTGTTGTACATAATCCACCTCACTCCTTGAGTCTACCAAAAATACCAAAAATTCATAATGGACATAACGGGTCTTGAAGGCTATCTTAGGGACATCCGAAGACCAAATATTTAACTGATGATAGCCATATCTCAAGTTGATCTTAGGGAATACCACAAAACCCTAAAACTGGTTTATTAAATTATCGATCTGAGGAAGGGGATACTCATTCTTAATAGTAACCTTGTTCAACTGCCTATAGTCAATACACATCCTCGTAGATCCATCCTTTTTCTTCCTGAACAAAATAGGAACACCCAACTGAGATACACTTAGTATAATGAAACCCTTATCAAGAAAATCCTGTAACTGTTAGTTCAATTTATTTAACTCAACTGGAGCCATGCGATATGAAGGAACAAAAATGGGCTTAGTGATCGACTCCAAATTAATACCAAGTCATTTCCCGATTTGGAGGAACACTTGGAATATCTCTAAGGAAGACATCTGGAAATTCACAGACAACTAAAACAAACTCTAAAGGAGGGGTGTCAAAACTGGCATCATGAATGAAAGTGAAATAGGAGAGGCACCCTCTCTTAATCAATCTATTAGCATCAAGGAAGTAAATCACTTTAATAGGATAAAAACCACACAAACCCTTTCACTCTATATTTAGAATACCAGGCATATCTTGAGTGACAATGTTGACATAACAATCCAAGACTACGTGGTGAGGAGAAATCCAATCCATACCCGAAGTGACATTAAAATCTACCATATCTAGAATAATCAGGTCTACACAAGTATCATAGACCACCATAGAAATGATATAAGATTATTATACCCGATCTACCATAAAAGAATATCCTACGGGTGTAGAAACATGGATAGGAACATGTAGAGAATCACTCATCATATCAATTCGAGTAGAAAAATAGGTGGACATATAGGAATACGTATGTCTAGGATTAAATAATATGAACACATGTCGATAGAGAACCGAAATAATACTTATGATGACTATTGCATTGGAGGCCTACCAAGGAAAGCATAGAAACATCATCTATCACTACCAGATAAAGCACTACCTTAACTACCACTCCATGGTACTATGGCCTATCGTCAACTCCACCATAATTCTGATAACCTCTACCTGTCTGTGCCCTGCCTCAACCCCTAGATGGATGTCTGGTTCTATAGCTGGGTACTATGCAAAAGGTTAGGACCTCCCCCGACTCCTCAGTAGAAAAGATCTCTATATATGCCCTGGATCTCCATAAGTATAATAAGACCTAGGAACCCCAAGCTGCTGAGCTGAACCAGAAGAACCTGAATAGCTACCACGACTTGGATGCCCCTGTTTGAAACCTTGAGAACACTGACCCACACTAAAAGAACCTTAATAACTCCCAGGTGTTTGTAAGGCTACCTAAAATAGCCTTTGATGGTATATTAAACTCCCCTTTCTAGATGAAACTTTACCTCTTAATGATGTTTGCGATAATAGACTAAAAGTACAAGGACTCTTGTCTCGTATATCCCCAAACTCCTCCTTCTCTATCAACTCGGCTTCCTTAGCTGCATTGACTATCTCTAAAAATGTTACTCCCTGACGGGCTAACCTAAAAACAACCACTCAGATGGTAAATGACAAACCTCACACAAACATGTGATCTCTCTTACCTGGGTCAATGAGAATAGATCTAGCATACCTTGGTAAGTCATAAAAATAAGTCTCATAATTGGAAGTTTTCATACCACCCTACTCTAACCTCTCAATCCTCATTCATTTCTCTTTTCTCACACTTATAGAATATACTAATCATAAAAGGCCTGTGAGAACTCATCCCAAATAAAGGGGGAGACCTAGTAGGTATATAATCCATGTAAGATCACCAATACTGATGTGTTGGCTGAAACAATTGCAAGAAAGTATAAAGGATGCCATGCAAGTATGGAAATCTCACACTCTCAAGGAACTCCCTACAAGTAGATAGGAACTCAAATGCCTTATTTGCTCTACTACCCTAAAAATGGGGCCAATCCATCTTTATGAAATTCTCATAACAATATTTCTTGTCATCCAACATAGGTATCCCAAGCACAATTGGTCTCTAACACTCGTTATCTATTACCCATGGTTGCTATCTCACCGAGATCTGAGGCTGCTCTAGGTTCTGAGCCCCCAATCTAATTTACAGACACTGGGGCAATGTCATTTCACCCCTGATCTATGTCAAAGTCTCCAACACACCTAAAACTTACAAAAACATATCTTGAAGCAATAGTGTTAGGGGCTAGCTATCCCTCGGCAAATGAACCTCAAGCTAAGGGGAGATTGCCCTATCCTATCCCCCACACAGAGAAGTACCTCAGGCTCACCCTACCCTGTTCTATAGATCTTCCATGACCTTTTTCTAGTGTCTCCTCATCTGGAATGGGACCGACCCATCTCTTGCTGTAGATCTAGTCCTCTTCATCTGTCGTAATACAAACCATATCTCAATACTTAAATAGACATAGCAAAAGATAGGAGTGAAATAATGAAGGTAACAATTCCTAAAATTTCTATAGCCTCTCGAAGAAAGTAATAGATGCCTCCCTACCGATCTGGAAAACTCTATGAAACTTTGGCTTGTACATATGTGATCCTTACAAAACTAGTACTCTGATACCAACTCGTCACGATTCAAAATCCAGTCATGATGGAAGCTTTCCCAACGTACCTAGACAAGTAAGCCTAACAACATCTAAAAAGGTAAATTAAGAAACTAATGAGTCAATGAAAATAAAAGAAGGTATAAAATAAAATTCCAACTAATGAACCTCTCAAAATTTGGAGTCACGGTGTACGAGCTACTAGTAAGATAAATACAAGTCTGATACATCAAAAGGTCTCAAATGTTTTCAATGCCCAACAAAATATAAATAAATACATAGATAAGGAAAGTCCATAATGACAGTTGGACTACAACTAGCAACCTTTGTATCTCTCAATATTCATCCTCAGACTACGATCTGGGAAGGCATAAATCAAGCTTCCCTAAGCTTAAACCAACACAAGTATAAAAAGCAAAGGAGTGAGTACCAAAATAAAATAACAGGTACTCAGCAAGTATTCCTAGATAGCTCTAAAACAAAGAAGTGATGGGAACCAGTATCCTGACAACCTAATAATAATCCTCCTAAGACACATGGTGCAGAAAATATCACAATCCAACAACTTGTAAAGAAAAATATAGTGAGTAGGGGATAACAACAATAATGTTAACTACTCAATAAGACAAACATTAATGATCTAGAATAAACTAATGAAATATCAACACAAAGTCCCATGGACTATTATCATAATATAATACTAATATTGCCTCGCTAAGCATCTCAATAGATAAGTACAATAATAACAAAATATGTAGAAACAAAATAAATTGCTAGTGTCTAAATCAACCCTCGATCTATCCCAATGATAGGCCTCTCTTATCGAGAAAACTTATATCCCGTGGGAATATCCCAAAATTCATAAAATAGACCCACAAAAGGAGTACATCATCACTCATCTTAGTCACCAATACATGAGTCCACCTGCAGTAGGAAGGGTACATCTGAAGCAATCCAAAAAAAGACTCATAGATAGGATTATAAATGAATAGGATAAGGTGAAAAGAAACTCGAATTGATTATACATCCATATTAGTTCTTAACACATAATTTCGTACGTAATGGTAAGGGTACATCCGATGCTACCTAGAAATTAACTTGTAGGATAGATTCTAAAATGACTAGACCACCATCAATACTGTAACTCATAACTAGTACATAATCATATCATAAACCAATATATAAACACTATGTATAACCATTCCGTACTAGCTTTTAGTGCTCCACTCAGTCCCCAACACACAAGTCCACCTTCGATAGAAAGGGTACATCTGATGCTGCCGAGTAATGGACTTGTAGGAAGGATTCAAAATGGGTAAGCCAAGGTACAAGGATCATCTCATGAATTAGTCTTATATTATAAAGTATCTATTACTGGTCTATTTGAGTGCAGGTCTCCCTTATCGAGTTAATCCATGGCTCATGGGGTATATACCTCTTGTTATACGATTAACATAGGAAGGAGTCCTTTACACCCATATCAGTCTGCATCGTACAAGTCTACCCACAATAGGAAGGGTATATCTGACACTTTTGAGAAATAGACTTTTAAGGTAGGTTCTTAAAAAATAGACTAGCATAAACTGTATCCATTCCATCATAACCATATACCCCCACCCTTGTATGAATATGCCCTAACAATGTCAAGAATAGAACATCAGTCCTTGCCTTTTGAATTATATATCAATATCATAACCATTCCAGAAATCACACATAGTACCTAGACTTTCAAACCTTATATCAGTATCATGAACATGCCGAAAATTGCATATCGTCCATTGCCTTTCATAACTTAATCCTTTTTCTCATTCTTTCTCAACTTATATCATGACAATGCTAGAAATCACACACTGGACCTTGCCTTTTCATATCATATCTCAAAAGGTTAACAATCACACTTAATAAACCAACAAGGAACCTCATGAGCATAACATCATCAAGAATGTTATCAATCCAATTATAGATAGTCAAGATAATATGATTCAATAAAAGAAAAATCATGGTAAGTGAATCAACAAGACCCCACACAGGTAAATAATCAAATAAAGCATCATTTCAAATCAACCCAGACCACTCACTAGCATAATCTCCAGTAAAGAATCAATCAAAAAGAAATAACACTTCACGAGTATTTCAAAGGCCACATAAATCTCAATGCAATAGAGGAGTAAAATAATTAACAATTTATAACCATTTTTATTCCATAATTTTAACCCCACATGGTTGACTCTACTCCTCGGGTGAATACTAGTTACCTCACCTACGGGGTCACCCCAAATATTCCCCTTACCCCCAATTATAAGTAACTCTCATAGAATAGCCTAAGACACTTTGTAATAAAGTCAAAACCTCCACTTGACTTAAAATAAAGCAATTAACTCAAGTGGGTGCCTTTCTTTTACGTTGGGCTTTTGAATCCATGAAATATAGTAAACTGTGGATTTTTCATAGGAAATAATAAAGAATAATATCCATATCAAAATACTAAATCGGGTACAAAATTCACCCAAAAAGTCAATTCTACTAACCTATTTCAAAATTAGGAAGTTTTCATGAAATTTAAGTTACCCATACTTTCTGAATATCATATATCAAATTTTATTCAAAATTTGGGTTTAATTTTGTAGTCAAAATACTAGTTAATCAATAAAAGCTTAGGTCTTAGAACCCCAAAGAAAATCTTATAAAAAATAAGAAATGAAGATGAATCCATGCTTATAAACCCATGAACAACAAGTATTTAGATGAGAATCTTACCAAGCGCTTTAAATCTCTGAAAACTTTATCACCTAGTTCTTCCCCAATGTAAAATCTCCCAAAATATGTTTGAAGAGGTTTTAGAAATTCAATATGGTATAAAATGTTTTTTAAAACATATATATGGGCATAGTTCCTCGTATAATGACTAGAATGCCCCTTATTTAAAAGCAACAAAAATTATGGACAAGCCAATACTAACAATCATACAGTGCACATGGCCTTAGTAAGGGTCATATCAATGATGGACTTGGATCTTATGATGTCATACGACCATCTATACAGTCTGTATGGAACCATACAGCCACCGGATAGCACATTGAACTTTTAGCTCTATGTTTTCAATAGGACTTTCAGAATTTGTTTGGAACCTCGTGGACACAAACCATATATAAACTTTTGAGTGAAGATGAAATTCTAGACCCAATAAAATCATAAAAATGAGAATTCAGGGTCTCCTTGACTGATATCAACCATGTTTAGTAAAATATAAATTTTCTTCTAAAATACTTATATATACCTAAAATCTATGGAACACTATCTAAACCTTCTTCTAGATTAAATTGTGACAAAGTAGAACCTTGGTCTTAAAAATCAATTTTATCTCTTCAAATAGGCTAAATCACGATGAAGATCGTAAAGTAATAAATAAAGGTCCTCGTAGACTAAATTCCATATTTTAGAGCTAATGGAATAGATGGAATTTCATTTTGAGACTTAAAAATCCTAAATTTTGACTAGAGTTAACTATTTTAACTTAAAGGCTTTCAAAATTAATTATTTTTAGCTATGGTTTTAAAACGAATCCCATAAACTAAACAAATATAACCTAGGGCAACTATCTGGAAGGGAAAAATAGTAATTTTACAAGAAAAGTAAAAAGTAACCTTATGGGTCATTATAATACTATAACTAACTCTAAGTCATAAGTAGGATAGTTCTGCTTATGAACTTTTAACACCCTTGAAGAATAGGCAATCTGAAAGTAAACAATACTCTTCTTCACTAAGAACCAAGTTCTTAGACAAGGAGAAACCACAAATATAAGAAAGTGCCATAGTTACTTTACATGGAAAATATCCTCAACTAAAGGAGTAACAACCATGCCCTCACCAATTCCCATTCAATTCCACTATTAGGATTACAAGTACAAGACTCTAAATACTATAATCTAATTGGACAACTCACAATAATCAACTAACATTGATCACAATATACCTAACTAACCTCTCTTAGGAAGAAAAATTTCTTCTTGTTATAAGCTTCACCAACACACACAAGAGTGAAGTCACGCAAGCTCCACTTAATGTACTCTTTATAAGCAGGAAAGAAGAAACAACTATAAACCCCATGCATAGTACCTAAAGACCACTCTAAAACCGAGTCATTAGGACCACCACAGATTTCTTTCCAACTTTTCTCCAGACACAGCTGTCAAGAATCAATTCTAACCATGATTCAATAAGGACTAATCAAATAGTACCATAAATTAGCAAGTACCAAGCCATATTTACAATAAAGCTTCGAGTTTCAAGTTTCTCAATCATCAAAACCATAATTGGAAACACGAATATTCTAATAAATTCCCCCTTTTTAATGATGACAAACACCATCCAAGATATTTATTCAGCACACAAGAATCATACTACACTTCCCCTTTTTTGGCATCATTAAAAAATAAGAAAAGAAATCAATAGAAGAAATATAACTTTAGAACCAGCCTAATTTTTAAGTAATCCTATAAGAAACAACACCGTTACTATGATGAAAACTCAAATAAGCAAAAAACATATAAAGTAAGAAAATCTGAATCAAAGCCATTTCAACAAAAACATTTGAGAGCGGATTTAAATATACACAATGTCAAGAGTAATAAACCATGGCCATTTACAAAAGACATCTAGTCATTATAAAAAATAGTATACAATAAGAACCATTCAAGGGTTAGGCTTAGGAAGAGTCAAGACCAGATTAATAGGATTAGGATGAGTGGGGGATTGAGCAGGCTCAGGGATCAACTGAGTAAGAGCATGAATGTTGGCCAAGTGATCTTTATGCTATTCTAGCATGTCTTCCTTAAGCTTAAAAGTCTTAGTCTTAAAGGCAACTATCTATTCTTTCAGAGCATCCATTCCTTCTCCAGCCTCTCATTTTCATCATAAGAAACTCTAAGAGCATCATTCTGATTATCATCATCCGAAATGGCTTCAAGAGTAACAGTTTGACCCTCCAAACAATCACATTCACCCAGGGTCTTGGCATCAAACATATAATTCTTGATTGCCTTTTTCCCACTAGTCTATTCAATACCAAAATGCTCAAACACAGTGGTCAACAGATAACCATAAGCCAGACTATGATTCCCTTGCTTTGGAGACACCACTTTCTCCATAGGTCTAATTATCAGGGTATGTATATTTATATTTTCTTTTTCCTCCAAAGCATTTATGACCCTCATATGCCTAAAGCTTGCTTCATGTCTCCTCCCATCTCTAGGAAGCACCACCTTGTTCACAACCTCAAATAAGAGTTTGTGAAAAGGATTCATTTCTATTTTGAACACCTTTCCAGGCACCCATTTTATCATTCCAACTTTAAACCTCATTGTCAAGGAAAAATCTTTGTCTTTATCCCAATCATATAAGAGCATTCCCTTAGCAGGTATTTGCAGAATTTCGCCAAGCTTAACAAAATCAGCCACTATTTCTACCCCTTTACTACAAAACTAGTCACGTTACCCCCACCACACTCAAGTTTACATAAATCTCAGCAACAACACTCTCAAACACCATAGGCTCAGGTTCTCTAATCAAATGCCCCCAACTTATCTAGAAATGATTGAACAAAGGGATTAAGAATTAAATTTTGATCAAGAACTCTCCCCTTGAGGACTTCATGTGAACCATACCAGAATTCCCTCCCTATAATAAGATACTTTGGATAGCTTTTGTTCACCTTCTTCTTTTTAAGCACAACACTAGGTTTCGTCCTACTCTAAGATCTAGGTTTTTGCACTTTCTCTTCTGCATCTACTTCAATAGTGGCGGTACAACTCAAATAGGCTAAATGAGAAACGCTACAAGATAAATGACACCATGCTTGGGAAATCTCTAAGAAAATGACCCATAGCTCTGCACACATAACATGGACCCAATAGCCTACCATGATGAGATGATATAGCTGAACTACTCTGGCAACCATAGAATGATGTCCTAGATGTAATACCTCTCGAAGTCTGACCCTAATACTGCCAATCATAACATAACTCTAAGCACCATAACCTGAAGTCTGAAGTGAGGCTTGAACTGGTTGACTGGACTAACCTTGACGTTGCCGATACGGAGGGCCCCTACCCTAAGAACCATATCCCCTACCACTGAACCAGGAACTACTAAGGCTGCCATGATGACACAATTTTCTGTAACTATTTCTCTAAGCTTTTTACTTTTATGAATCTTAATTTTCAAACTACATAGCTAATTAATTTTAATTTTTTGGTCAACATGAAGAGGAAACCCTAGTTCTTGAAAAAAAAAACCTAATTTTCTTCAACTTGTTTCTTATTTTTTCTTCAAAGGCTCAATTTTTGTCTTGTGGGGTTGTTAGAAACTGCTTGAAAATAAGGATAATATGAAAAATACGGTACCTAGGACTATAGAAGAAGTATTCAACGATCTCAAAGGTCGTAGAGCTGATTTAATTAAAGCACTTACCCACAGGTTTTGTA
>JBDJHY010002959.1:0-14079 GCA_039654485.1 Withania somnifera | reverse complement strand
CCTCCGCTTCGGCTATGGACTACAGGGTTTGGTTCTCCTACTGGGAAGATAGTAGGTGCCATCATGACTCAGAGAAGTCGGGCCGTGACACAGGGTCTAGGTGTTGAGTGTTTCATCTGAACATGAATTCTAACTCCACAATCTTTAAGTTGTCATTCTATTCTATGTCGATGATTCTAACATTTTCTTCATCATACCACTTCAGCCGATAAGAATAGATTCTTTCTACTAAAAGAAAAAATTTCTTATGTTGTGCAATTTCCAACGAATCTCCAGAGAAAAGAACTTTAGTACTCTCTTCTTTTCAGTGAGAGTTCACTATTCTAGTGACATAATTTAAATAATTGTTTGCTCTTCCCATGATCTTTTACTATTTCTTGCTTCCAAAATACATAAAAAAAGCTATTCCACATCTTGAGTTTTAATGGTAGGTTAAATTTTAAGAGCATTACTAACGACTATTAATAATTAAGTAATTGAGTTGGATATTCTCAAAAACATCCTCGGTTTTATAAGTTAAAACATCGTGTTTCCAAGGCTTGATCTCGTGTCCTCCTGGTCACATAGAGGCAACATTACCAATTACTCCAAGGCTCCCCTCTAAATAACAGATATAAATCTTGAAAAATCAGTATGCTACAATTTAAACAAGACATCGAAAGCTTGACACTTTCACAATTTTCAACGAAGAAATTATTTAAGTCTAGGAAAATTTATTACAACCAAATAATTTGATAAAGAAAACAATGGAGTTTCCATATGGAAAAAAAAAAGTAAGGTGACCTGTAACACCCCACATATGTCCCATACTTAAAACCAAGCTTAACTCAGAAACTAGTGCAAAATTTCACTCCCAGTAGGCTATGAGATGGTTCACAACTCGTGATGTGTTAATCATGAGTTGTGTTGTCACCTCGTTGAAACCCACAGAGGGATGGAAAGTTTTATTCTTAAGACATAAATTATACAGTCCTGAAATAAAGACCACGAGTCATGATGTGACTCATGGTACCTCACCTAGAACCCAACCAAAATCCCTCTTGGGACCACAACTCATGGTCTGAGTCATGAATCCCACTGTATGAGCAATATCATTGGCTTATATCAAGCTATGATAAATATTACACCGTAGCCTCCGAACAATGACGTGAACTTACTAGTTATGATTAGTATGGTACAACTCATAAGGTGAGTCATGGATCCCTTCAATAGTTTTCATTAAAGTTTATCTGGGACAATTTAGTTATTCTCCAGCCCATTTAGAAAAACAATAGTAAATCATTTTAGGTTTGTCGGAGGGGGGTAGGAGGGGTTGGTTTAATAGTATAACACTAAATTAATCCCTACATTCTATGTTCTAACTCCCAAACAATCAGAAGAGACTCTCTCAATATCATATTAGGGTTCTTCTCCTCAAGACTCAAGAACACAATCTCTACCCAAGTTTCTACCTTAGAATCTTCTGCTAATAGGTAATACATTTTTTAATGAGAGTTTTCTTTAGATCTCATGCCTACTTTCAATAAAAAGAAGTTTCAGTTGAATTAGTTTTCATGATTTTAAGTTAAGTTCTATACCCAAGTATGTGTAAATTGTTGAAGTTAAGATTATTATACAAATTCATGATTTTTATTCGTAATATCATAGTTTGTGCATGAGTTTGCATGATATTGTTTCAAGTATATTATCTTTTTTAAAATCACGATTTAAAGAAGTTTGATTTAAGACCCCAAGAATTTCATTGAAAATTAGCACTACTAAGCTCATTAACCCAAGGATTTCAGTAAAGAATAAAATTCAACTAAATTATCATGGTTTATTTTCATAAGAAGTTTCAAGTATTTCTAGCTTAAGTATATAATTTTTGGAGGATTATTTAGTACTAAGATAGGTATGAATCCAAGGTAGCATATCTCAAAATTACATGCCACCGTATGATAGGTATATTACCCTCAGCCGAAGGGATCAAGATAGTGGATCAATCTAAGTTTAGTTTTATACCTTAGAAAGTATAGAACTTTTGTCCACAACGTAGGCAAGATGTTGTACTCCATGTTACCTCACATAATTTTAGTCAGTTACGAAATGATCCCATAGAAGTCACAAAGTATTAGTTTCTATGATAGCATAGATATAATACAAACGAGTTTAAAGAGAAAAAAAAGTGTTTTAGCTCTA
Source organism: Withania somnifera (assembly GCA_039654485.1). Lineage (NCBI taxonomy): Eukaryota > Viridiplantae > Streptophyta > Magnoliopsida > Solanales > Solanaceae > Withania > Withania somnifera. The sequence continues at coordinate 11,901 of JBDJHY010002959.1, read as the reverse complement.
CTTTATGAATTCTTCTAAATGTTTTAGATAAAGTTGGATTTCCTTTACTTAATTTTATTATGATATCATAAGACATGTTTCAAGTATATTGTATAGATCATATGCTTAGTACATTCAAAGTACTGACTTTATTATGCTACATTGTCTTGTAATGTAGATTCAAGCACTCCTTCCCATGATTGTGGATAGCCAGACCTCCATCCACAAAAGTCACCATTCGAGGATGATTGCTTTGTTTTTGTTTCTTTATTTAAGACCACATATAATTTTCACTTTCAGTATTTTTGAGTTAGATGGGGTTCTGTCCAAGCAACTCATTTGTTACGTAAGAGGATTTTAGAATAAATAGAAAAAGTTAGTACTTAAAAATAATGGGTTCTACCGAATATGTTATGCTACAATATTCCTTTTTGTTCCTAGTAGTAACGCAGTTATGTTTATCTTACAACTTTTTCATACTTATTTAGTTATGATTTTATCAATATTCTAGTGCTAATGATTCCATAGGGTCACTAGTGGTTCTAGGTGCCATGTCCAATCCAAGGTATAGACTCGAGGTATGAAAAACTTGATATTAGAGTACTAGATTCAAAAGTACGATAGTGTCTGGAATCATGATTAGTAGAGTATTTATTATGACTTTGAATCAAGACATATTATAATGAAGAAGCTACCCGATGTTAAGAAAAGATTCCCTTCTTTCATATTCCTTCTTGTGCTATGGCATTTAACTCTACTATTATTCTCCAATTCATGCTTTATACATTACATATAATAACTCCATGTAGAACACATGTACACCTACGTTGATTTACGAACAAGGCCGCACCAACTCCTCTTATTCAACCTGATAAAGTCAAGAATGCTGAGTTTAGAGACATTATTAAGCTGTTGACACAAGTAATCACAACTTAGATTAACTAGCAAGGGGAAGCCCCTGTTTAGTTTCCTCTAGAGTTATGTCAGGATGAATGTATCTGATTTCATTGGGTAAAAGGTGAAGGAGGATCCATAAGGCTTCTTGGATAAGGTGAAAAATATTTTTGAGGTGATGTAAGTATCTGATATAGAAAGGTTTGAGTTTACATCCAATTAGCTCAAGTATAAACACCATATTTAGTATGTGAAGTAGAGGAATGTCATCATAGGGATGCTTCTCCTGTCACATGGGAGGTGTTTTTCAGGATTTCTCGAACAAGTTCTTTTTTAGGGAGATAAGGAAGGCCAACGAAGAGGAATTCATGAATCTAAGAAATGGTTCTCTTTCTGTGAGAGAGTATGGCTTCAAATTTACTCAACAATCCAAGTATACTCTAGAAATTATTGGCGAACCAAGACGTAAGATGATTAGGTTTATTCATGGTATCTCATATTTAGTGAAGAAGGATTTCAACACTTCCATAATGATTGGGGACATTAATATCTCTAAACTTATAAACCATGCTCAATATATGGGAAAAGAGAAATTGAAAGAAAGAGAGAAGCAAAATAAGAGGGCCCTAACAGAAAACTTTTAGAATCTCTAGTAGAGGACCATTGGGGGTAACTAGTCAAGCTTTCAGTAGAGTTTGTTAGCCCCAGCACCTTCATTAGTAAGTGCTACAGTTCAGCACCCAAAAATAGACAGCACTAGAGATATGGGGCATTGGTTTCTTTTTTCCTAGGGAAGTGTTGCACATGGAACTTTCCACCCTACATGCAATAAGTCTATCAAGGTCCATCCAGGAGAGTGCCTTCTTAGTAGGTATGGATGCTATATGATGAGAGCTTGAATCTCTACTAGATGAGGCAATGAGGGTAACCGAGATCAGCCCGCTTATATCTCAACTCCAGTAGGTTGTCTGACTTAGCGGTGTACCACTTCTAGTACTACTAGTGGTCAGTGCCAGAATCAGTTGTAAGTTCTTGGATCCCCCAAGATCAGTAAGAATCCCTTGATGTAGTCACTGGTATGTTAAAAGTTTATTCCCTTGATATTTCACATTTCTAGAACCGGGACCTACTATATATTTCTCATATTTTATGTTGCTAATAAACTTGGAGTCAATCTTGAATAGATCCAATAACCCCTTTACATCTTTACTCCAGTCGATGCCTTAGTTGTAACAAAAAAAATATATAAAATCTCCATCCTCACTTCTTCATAAATTCACCTCAGTTGATCTAAGAAAGCTTAATATGTCAGACTTTGATGTCATTCTTGGCATGGATTGGTTTCATTCCTGCTGTACCACAGTTTATCCTAGGACAAGTGGTCAAATTTAATTTCCATAATGAACCAGTCCTAAAACAAAAGGGTAGTCCATTCGTGCCTAAGGGTCATGTTATCTTTTACCTTAAGGCCAGAACATCATCACTAAGGGTCATCTAACATCTAGTTTGGGTCAAGGACTATTAACTCAAGACCCTCAATCTCCAATCATGTCCAGTTGTTGGTGAGTTTCTGTCAATTTTTCTTGAGGATCTACCCAGAGTTGTTCAACATAAAGAGATTGAATTTGGGATAAAATTATTCTATACAGTCATCCTATATCTATCTCGTTGTATAGAACGGCCCAAGCAATGCCCAGGAAGCTAAAATATTAGTTAAAGGATCTCCTAAAAAAAGGTTTCATTAGGCCTAGTATATCCCCTGCAGGGTTCTCCTGTACTTTCATACATAAGAAAAATGGGTCTCTCAGAATGTGCATGGATTATTGTCAGTTGAAAAAGGTCACCATCAAGAATAAATATCCTACCCCACAAATTGATCACTTATTCGACCAACTTTATAGAGCCAGTTGCTTTTCTAAAATAAATCCCAGATTACGATACCATCATATTAAGGTCATAGAATATGATGTTTTGAAGACACTACTACAAACAAGGCCTTTAGCAGCAATCAATCAATTGCCATTAATTCATTATTTAAGATAAATTATGAGAGTCAAATGGATAGTAGTCACTAAAATATATAGTTTTACCGTGAATAGAATTTATTTGTCACTAAAAGCTTCTAACGGACTGTAACTTTTATGATTTTATTTTCCCTTAATATTTTGTACAATTTTAACTTTTCCTCCATTATTAACAAGGAAAATGAAACCTATCCCCCCAATTGGATTATACTACACAGAAAGGCAATTTAAAGACAACTTGTAAGACTCTATTATAAATGACATTTGATGACAGTGCTTCGACTCTCTACGTCAATGCCACAATATCTCTTCTTCGCTGACCACAAATAATTCCCAGGTTATTTGACCCATTGCTGGATCATTGATTCATAATATTCGCAAACCTCCCCATCTAAATCTTCTATTTTGTTGGTTATCTTCTTTTTTCTTGTTGGTTTGAAGAATGTTAGGTCAATCATTCTTCTCCTCCACTTTATTGTCTTTTTTGGTAAAATATTCTACTTCCCAGGTACCCAAAATATTAAGGTTATTTGGCATTATGATTTGTGATATCCAACTATATAAATTTGTGATTTTGTAAAAGTGAAGCTTTTTCTATTTTACTAAGTCATGATTGTGATCTTAGATTGCTATGAGTTTGATGTGTAATTCATTAAATTGCATAAAATGTTGTGAAATAATTTCTCTATTTATGAGGTTGTTATTAATATATTCAGCTTCCCTTGATCATTCAGGAGTTTTTCTGATTTTTATTGATGAATATTTGTGTTTTTAATTGAATCTACACCTTTGATAATTCAATATTATTGATAGCTATGTTAATAAATTTAAAACGTGAATATAAATTGTTGAAAGCATTAACTATTTCAGCCATCTGAATTAACATTTTAGGTGGATGTGAACTATTTAGTACGTTCATTCTTTATATCTTTTTGTTAATGTTACACTGTGATATCTAGTGTGTTCTATTGCTTTTTCCTTGTGTCTATTTTGTTGTAGGGGATTGATTGACAGATACAACCTTTGTAACTTCCTAGTATACCCATGAATTTGACAGTTCTTATATGAAAGACTATAATTTTTAATTGTCGTAGTTTATACTCCTTCTATTTAGCATATTCATTATTGTTACTATAGGGTCCTGAAGTACAAATTGATTTTATTAATTAGTGTCAATTGGGGGTCTGCTTACTTTTAACTTAGAGTTTCTTGTGAAAAGGTTGGATCAAAATATACTTTTCAAATACTTGAATACTAAAACCATAAATCTATACTTCAAATCTCTTCTTGGTTTATATTAATGCTCGAAAGCAATATGAGCACTTAGGGATAGAATATTAAACCAAGTAGAATATTGTAAAACATCTAGACTCTAGAATATCAAAAAGAAATTTTCCTCAACCCGGTTCAGTTATCGTACTGAAAAAGAATCGTCTCCACGAATAGATTGGTGCTCTATGTTTAAACTTAGCTTGAATTCTAAAATTTCTGAATGAATTAAGGTTTATTTTCTGAGTTGGGATTAAACTGCATTTTCCCCCTACTATTTAGGGATTGAATATTTGCATCTTTGAATATAAGAAATTTTAAAATTATGTTGCTTGATTCTCATTGTCGTCATAGTCGAAATTATGGAAACTTTATTGTATTTTGAGCATTGAGTTTCCTCTCAATGTTTTGGATGATAGGCTCGAATCTTCCAATGTCTAAATTTTTTTATACGACACCTAGAGAATATTATATGCATTTCAGGATGAAGCTAAAATTTGAACTTCTTCGAGAATTTATATTCCAGTGAAGATTTTTCTTGACTATTTAGTGTTTGAAATACTGATTTAAATTATTTTTATTGATTAATAATTGTGTTTGATTATATCTTGGGACCGATTTTTTAGGATTCTAGAACATTTTTTGTTAGTTTCTTTATGGAAAAAATATAGTGTTTCACGCCCCAAACGCACACCCCAGGCATAATAGAAACCTTCAACCACTACGTCACCCTAGAAACCCCGGAAGAACTAGTTAGATCAGGCAAAACTCTACTAACGTCACTTAACAGAAGCAATATCAATAATACCAAATGTGTAATGGGAACCCCACAGTAATACAAACAGTCTCAATAAAATATAGAAAAACACAAGTCTCAAAACCCTACATCTTAGTCTGAAAACCTCTACTCACTAAAAATAAACTATTAGCACAAGAGCTTACTCGCTAGTTTCCAATAAATAAAATAATAAATAATGTCCAAGCTCTGAAACAAAATAAAAATAACTCCATATCTTGGCCGATGGATTCTATGAGGACTCACCAATATCTTAGTCTTCTAGTAATGCATGTAATGTCAACCTCGAACATCCAGATGGCTGGCAGTATCTACATAAGGGTTAACACATGCAACATGAATAAATTCGACACACAAAATATGCACTGAGTGTGTGAGTAGGTATAAAAATAGGTTATACAGTAGTAAATGATAAGTGTTATCAATGCATGAACAGTTAATTCACTCCAGCTCTAACTCATGTAGGCAATTTATAATGAAAATAGTTAAAAGACCATATCTCACGTAAACTCAGTTAAGACAGTTCGATTCTTCAATTCTTATCAAAAGACAGAGACTTAGTTAAAAACATACTTTCTCTTCATTTTTATTCTGAACGTTCAATTTTTTATAATTTACTTCAGGGGTTTCTATTATTGACATACTTCAAAGAATGTAGATGTGAAGCCCACAATTCACCCTGTGACTAGGCTACCCATACCGCTCCACAGGAAGGGACATCTCTCTCTCTAGTGGTTCCAACTAGACATAAAAGGCACAACTGAGTGGTACCAAAATAACACCTTACGTTATCTAAGCATATTAATGGATATTGGAACCTTCTATCCCACCCTTGGTGTAAATACTCTTCCTATAAAAACATTTACTTTTCATTATCACTGATGGGATAAATTCAATCAGTTAAAATCTTTATTACATTCATACTTCTCAGCTTACCAATTTATGCATAAGACCACAACAAAACTTTCAATCCACTCAAAATAGTCAATTTAGAAATGCTTGTTGTTAATACTCAATATCATGTAATAGGTAAAATAATTATGACATTTCAATGCTCAATTCAAGTTTTCAGAGTAAACCTTGAAAACCTTAATAAATACTTCAAGCTCTTTTCATATTTTTAGTTACATTACAAAAATATGCTAACTCATGAGGGCTTTGATAATTAAATAAGCATCATGTAAACTCCAAAATTATAACTCGAAAATATCAAGTAAATCATCAACTCAAGGAATCTTAGTTTATAGAATTGAATAAGAACCCTAACATACTTCTACATCTTCAAAACCTTATATAGAAAAGGCTTTCTGGGAACAAGGAAAAAAGGAGTCCTTCTTCATATGCTATGTACCTGATTAGAATAACTTTGATCAAGGAATTCAATGGAAAAGAGGTTTCTTTGGTGTCTTCAGTTGAAACCCTAGTTTCTTTCTTGAAGAAGAATTCGAACTTTCTCTAATTAATATTATGTAAAGAATGAAGGGTTTAGAGTGTTTGGGTTTATATACCATTGTAATTACGTCCAAAACGTCATAGTTTTAGGTATGGAAGAGGGAAATTAAATTATTGGCCTGAATTAATTAAACATAAATTTGGTCGCATGGACCTATAAGTCACCCTAGAACCTGTAAGAGGGAACCACGATTAGTGACTCTTCTCGTGTACACCTGGAACTTAATTTTAAGTTTCTAAAAAAGGCTACTAGAATTAGAGTACAAGTGGACCTATGATTCGTAGGTATATTCCACGACTCGTGGACATCTAGAGTAGTTACTAGAAATTGGAAACATAGCGGTGTACGAGTGGAGGCATGATTCATACCTCCACTCTACAACTCGTGGTCTTGAAGATAGAAACTCAACTTTTTGTATCCTTCTCAAATGTGTCAGTGTATGACTCGTAAAGCATTTCCATGACTCGTACCTTAATTCGTGGGTACCTGGGGAAGAATTTCATTTTACTAAGATATCATGACCCATAAATCAAGTTGTCATAGTGTCTATATCCCACTTTTACATAATCCCAACCCTGGACTAGAGCATAAAGCAATGGAACCAAGAACTAAAATAAACTAGAAGGGGGATGAAAAGGAGTATAAATAGAACATGAACATACACAATTGAGAATGACTCCCTAGAACCTGGTAGCATGGTTGTAGAGCGTAAAATACAGAAAGGGTACAAAATACAATCCACAACGAGGCAAAAACTACAAAATAGATATCCAGTCTCCAGGTAGAAAAACTATAGAGATAGAAGCAGGAACGGACAACATGAACGCACACTGCTCACTGTGTCTCCCAAAACAACACTAAACTAGCTCACACGATCGCGTCCGTATGGATGACTCATTCTAAAATCTATATTATAAAAATATACAGTAGTGTAGAATGAGTACCAAAACAAAGGTTATCCAGTAGGCATCATAGGCCAACTGAGAAAAAGTAGACATAAACAATATAAAAAGAGCAAAAAAAAATTAGGAGGGCCATAAAATGTATTACAGACAAGGGGAAAACTACATCAATAGCTAGTAAATACGATGGAGGATCAACTATTATCATGTGTAGTATCAGCTGACAAAGATAGAGGGAACCCACTATGATGGTACCATACACAAAACCTTGGACATAAGTAAATCATGACAAAGGCGACACGTACCTGCACCTCCAACGTAATAAATAAAAGAAAGTACCAATAAGAGACTACAAAACCATCAACAAGATAAGCTGATAGTAAATACAACAAGTGCACAAATTGGACCTATCAAAGATAGAAGGAAACACAAAAAGTCTACTAGAAAATAAACCCGAACATCACCCCATCTACTGGTAGGTATAACTAAGAAATGAAATAAATGAATAGGTTCTCCCTCATAAGTCCTAAAGAGTACAAATCAATGCATACAGATGCAACGTAAAGGGGCTCTAGAAAAATAAACAAGTGTCAACATACTCCCTCTCTAGGATACTCCCGAATCAAGCGGGGCCCACGGATGACTCGAATCACTTAGCATGTAAATAAATAGCGGGAGTGCTCTCTCTCTGGGACCATGGAGGACTCAAACCACATATCACATAAATAAGTGTCCGTACACACCCTCTCCTGTAAAAGACTCCACCAGGAGAAGACCCATGGAAGCTTTCCCATACACTTAAACTTCACACTCTAGTGTACCCCTCTAATGGGCTGTTACTCCTACCTAGTAGTATTATCGCATATGTAGCCACTAGTCTCAGATGGTATATTGAGGGATCTAACTCCACGTATAATATTTTCATAAAAATCGAATCAGTTCCATGTCCATCAGTGTCAAAAGGACAAAACTCTGGCTCATCTAGTATATCATATCTTAGTGAAAACTCAAATCCATCCATGTAGGAAAAAATCCAAACTTCAGTAAGACCCAACTACCGTCATGTAGGAAATATAAAGAAATCACAGTGATAGTTAGAGAATAGCCTAAGGTGGTGTGAGAAAATAGCTCCATACTGTTCATGAGCACTGTGGTGGAAGATATAAGTATATATAAATTCTATTTTTGGTTATTACTTTGTACTAATCAAGTTAACTTTTAAAATATTTAATACACATGGCAACACAGAATCAACAATAAAAAAATAAGTCTAGCGTTGCTAACTGGAAATTCATAGGATGAGTGCCAAGTACTAGTCACAAGGTACATCCTCTCCTAGCTCAACAACGATCCCGAGCCACAAGTGATTTCACAAAAGATGCCAACTACCCATAGGAAACCCATTATGTTCCAAGTACAAACCCACATAGGGGAAACATGGATCTATTATAGGTTAGTCCAACACAACTCACTCCAAGGTTTGCACTAGGCTAAGGAACAATATCCTCACACGAGGCTACTAACTATCCGACAAATTTGCATCCGTCTAGGTACAATGCAATCACATAGGGATGCTAACTCTCCAACAAACCCATATTTTTCTTAGTACAATCTCATCACATAGGGCGGAAAACTATCCAGCGAAGTCGTATCCGTCAAGGTACAATGTCATCACATAGGGATACTAACTATCTAGCGAAGACGCATCCAGCTATCTATGTCCTAAAGGCCTACATATTCATTAATCATACACAACAACTTAGTTAGAACACAAAATAACCAGCCTACCTGGATCGTATCAAAAGCTACCAACCTAAATTAGGAAATAACTACTAAGCTCTAAGCAACAATATAATCCCCTACAAACTAGTCTACGTTCTAGAGTCAGCATATGAACAATACTCACCAAAGGTTTATACTCTCCCCTTAACCATACTATGTTCCAGATTCGGTGTAAGACAAGCGGGTAGGGAAGTATTTCCCCAAGGTAAGTAACCAAGCTACAAACTAGCTAAGTAGGCCATGTGCCGAAAGAATAAGTATATCGAGGCCCGAATAGTAATCCCATCCCCGAACTGGTGCTTTACCGTACATATATTATACTAATATCTTGTATGAAGAAAGTAGACCATAGTCAACCTGGATTCCATCGATATCATCAAGAAGCATGCCTAAATATCCAAAGAATCACATACGAAGTTTGAATTTACACGAGTCTAGCTTAAATATTACTTACGTGTAAAGACGAGTAAACCAAAACTCAAATTTTTATATAAATAGTAGTTCTGAAATTCAAACTAAAAATGAGTCAATGCTCCCTAATATCTCTGAAAAAGGAAATATTTATACCAACACTTAGAGAAAAACTCATACATTATGTAGTGTAAAAATAGGGCTCAAATTAACGGCTTAAATGAAGATATAAGCCTGGGAAGATTCTATAAATAGAAAATGTAATAACTAAAGAGAAATCAAGGAGTTACCTGGTAAAAATAAGCATAGAACCACCAAAACTGGTCTCTGCATATTAAATATTGAAGAAGTACCTTTAAAGGAGCTTTATTGAGATCCAACGATCAATAGCAATGGAGGAAATTAGAGGAAATGTCTAAAAGTTTCGGGATAAAGCTTTATATAGAAAACCCAACGAATGGCCAATTTATCAGCCACCTCACCTTTTCTAACAACTTTCATGAAAAAACAATTAAAGCACAGGGGATTTAAACGAAGTCTTGTTTCAGCAATCCATATATGTGATCTTCATGTAAATGATACTTTGACTAAATGAAATAGACCAAAAGGAGATTAGGGATTGTATAAGATGAGTAAGGCCCTAAGAAACTATAATTATAAAAGAAATAAGCTATGAAACTTCCACAGAACAAACCTAGTGATCCTAGAAAGTCATAAATGACTTGGAAAGTTACAAGAATGTTCCAAAAGCAGAGAAATTATGGGAATCATGAAAAATCCTCGAGGTCCATTACATAAGACAAAATATAGTGTTTTTAGATTAATCAAATAATGAGAAATTATAATATATCCCCCTTGATATCATTTATCCTCGAATGAAGGTTCAAGCTTAGCTTAATATGCTAGAAGATGATGGGAAGGCAATAAATAAATTCAAGATGTTTTTGCAACTTATCAACTTTAATTAGACTTCAACACAACTGAAAAACATGTAAACTACTACAAATGACCTCTTTATCTAAGCTCATCAAGTAGAACATAAATGAATAAATAGGGACTTATGCACTACTACCTCAACTATCACTCTGCTCAACCCGTGTACGAATACACTTAATGGACTCATACAATGCTATAGAGTACATGCTCATGAACTAAAAAGAACACTATCTTAATAAAGACATTGGAACTAGAAGGAAAAAATATGGATATTTCATTAAATCTGTCTCTACTTCCCATGTATCTCCCTCAACTACTTGGTTCCTCCACATAACCTTAACTAACACTATTTTATTGTTCATCAATCTATGTACCTGGCCATCAAGATTTAAAAGGGATCTCTCATAGGTCAAGCTATCACAGATTCTAATATCCCTAATAAGAACAAACAAATATGGGTCACTCATGCATTTCTTCAATAAGGACACATAAAACATAGGATGAATCTCTACTAACTTTGATGGAAGGTCAAGATGATTGGAAACCTTGCCTACCCTGCTCAAATCTGATAAGGCCTAATATATGATGGGCTCAAATTATCAGTTTTCCCAAATCTCATCACTCCACTCTTAGGAGACACATTCATAAACACTAAATCACCCTTATCAAACTCTAACTCTTTTTTGTCACATCTATAGGACTTATGTCTACCTGGGTTGTCTTTAACCTCTCTCAGATAATCTAAACTTTCTTCATAGCATCAAGAACAAACTATGGACCTACAATAGTTGTGTCACTAACCTCAAACCAACAAATTGGAGCCCTACACCGTCTCTCATACAATGCCTCAAATAGGGCCATTTGAATACTTGAGTAATAAATGTTCTTGTATGCAAACTCAATCAAAGGCAGTGTTAAACCCACTTACCCTCAGAATTGGTTGAATGCTCCCACAATATATCCTACAAAGTATGAATAGTCCTCTGTTCCTTACTTTCTATCTGCAAATGAAATGTGGTACTAAAGTGAAGATTGGTATCAAGATCCCCATGAAAAGATCTCCAAAACTGAGATGTAAACTATGAACTTCTGTATAAAATGATAGTCAAAGTAACATCATACATGTGAATCATCTACTTCAACTAAACTCTATGATACTGCTCTCTGAATATTGGTGTCCACCAGTAGGAAGTTATCAGACTTGGTCATTCGGTCTACTATAACCCATATCTAATCACATCTTTGGGATAAAGGTACTTGTAATGACCCTCATGGTCATTTATGATAAATACATGACGTCTTGCATCTTAGATCATTTCAACAGTTGACCCAAGTCATTTATGACTTGCTGGGACTGATAGTTCGGATCCCTAGTGACTTGGTTGAGAAATATCTCAAATTTCCTATTTTAGAGCCTAAAGTTAAGTATCCGTTGACCAAAGTCAACTTTCCTTC
>JBDJHY010002629.1:0-14080 GCA_039654485.1 Withania somnifera | reverse complement strand
CTTTATTTTTCATCTTACACCACAACTGTTTACCCTTAAAAATTAACCTAAGCTTTTCACATCCAACCTCTTTTTCTTAACCTTAAACAACCAACCTCAACTTAGGCTTTTAGCCTGAGTTAAGGCCTAGTGTCCAAGGAGGGACGTGATCCAGAATGACAATTCAAAATATAACTGGGAAGGTGTTCAGATTAATCAACAAAATAGGTGAATTTTCGAGCTCAAAATTAGGGATCCAGGGATACTCAATCATTATTTAGTCGGTAATTTAGGCTAAAGTGGACTAAATAATAAAACTGGCCTATGATACTTTCCTAGTCAATTATTCTACGACTTTAGCAATACTAACCAGGAAATTTCTAGCTTCTATACGAAAAGTAAGAACGAAGTAAATGCATCTCACACACACATGGAAAAAATTCACATAATTAACTGCAAACTTTTGACATTAGGCCCTAGCTTAAGTACAATTATTGACATCGATACTCACAATGTCAAATATGGATCCAGCATGGTCAATTTATTACAGAACAAAACACAAAAACAAAATCTTGAGGGGTCCTAAATTTTCATAAAACTATATATATTTATGCCCTATTGTTCATCTCATACTACATTAGTCTCATAGATCCTCCTACTTAAAGTAAAAACAATCAAAATAAAATATAATCCTGAACATGTCGTTTCTACTACATAGTGTCTGAGGGAAAGAAACATGTCAACAAAAAAACCTTAGGCCAACAAAAAGAGGCATTCCTAGACAACAAGGTACATCCATTCATCAAGTAGACATGCATTATAGCCGATGCGTAAAACTAATCTAAAACAAAAGATGGAGTGAAGATAACTGTAGAGCCTAGGTGCTAGTATCTAGAGTCTGTGATGCCATAGGAATAGGAGATAAACGTACAATTCTAACATCAGTAACAGTGGTGTCGGGTGTCGGGTGTTGGGACACTCAATAGTTGAGGCTCACCAAAAGGGTCATATCATGTAGGATCCTAGGTACCTATTGGTACCATAATAATGTCACCCACAATGGTCTCAACAACAACTATATCTTGGACACTAGCTAAAGATTCACTGACTCACTTTCTCACCTCTATATGTCTCATTTTCTCTTCCTCAATGGATTGATTCTTTGCCAACTTCTTGGCCTGCCGATGTAACTCAACCAAACATTATGTCTCAGTCTCAACTATTGTGCCCTTATCTTTGCATTTCCTCTTCTTCTTCCAATTTCTTAGTTGGAGGGTCTTTATCAATAACAAATAGTATACTCATTAGGTCATATAACATGAGTATCTCTAGTACCTGTACTGTCAGAGTGAGGGCGGATGAAGTTAGTCTTATACCCAACTCCTTAACTTCCTATGACAGCTCTCCCAACTTATCCCACCAATTGGATTCTATCCGCTTCTTAAAGGCATCTAACCATTTATGTATCTCATGCATAACAATATTAATACCCTTATCAATATTCTTTTGAGTCCATGGCTATATTTGACCCATAACCTAGGCCATTTATTGCTCAATCGTAGTCTATTGGTGCACCATTGATGGAAGGCTTCATGAGGAATAGTGATCATGGATGGACTAGAAGTAACCCATGGTGGAGTTCTAGTAGAGGATGGTGGCCTAGATGTCATAGTTGGTGCTGCAGTAGGGCCTAGAGTTATCCCCAGTAACTGATGTCTTAGAACTAGGTGCATCTGTGGTGTATCCATATGCTCGGTCTCAACATTAGTAGGACCTCTGAATATACCTCAAGACTAGTAGAAATAGAAGACAGGGGATGAGATCTGGTTTGGGCCATCGAGTTTGTGTCATTTAGAATTAAATAAATAGTGGACACCCGGGTAACCTCCCTTAGCATATCAACCTTGGATAGCATAATATCCCAGACTCAACACACAACTGATGTACCAAGAAGGGGTATGGAAGGCTATTAATATCCTATAATTCCTTCTTTTGCATCTACTAGGCAATTAACTAGGGTATGATTAGAATATGCTCGGAGATGATACTTGCCACTAGAATACACGATTTAAAGTAAGAGTATTATATTTCTTGTTTGATTATACCAGAACTACAGAATATCCCATGAACACTTGGAAACTAATATCAGTGATACCTTTATGATATTTGACTTTGAATTAACCCAAAGGGCTTTCTCACCTTTCTTGAAAATCACCCGAGCAATCCATCTTAGAAATTTTGTCCTTTGGATTGGATCCTTCAACTTTGTTGGTTCCTTAACAATGCAAACCTTGATATTATATTTAGAAAATTTGATTGGGACCTCATACTCAGGCCCATATAAGAACCTCAGGATAGTGCACTAAGAAATATTGACTGGACGTCCACGCACCAGAGCATGTGTATAAGGGAAGTATTTTAAGTCCTTTTTCTTAGGGGATGAATTAATAAGTGATACAACATAGTAAGAATATAACTCCCTAACCAATTTTGAGTTGTACTGACTCGATTCATTAGAAATCCACTAGAACTGATATTTATCAAACACTGTCCACAGATCTAGTAATAACTGCAACTCATGTAAGGATATGTGAGGATCCTCAAATATAAGTCTCTTTGGATAACCATTTGGAATATCCTTGGGGTACCAAATAAATATAAATTTCATTTAGAGGACCAACCATCTTTCATTATGTCTTTGCTTAGCCCACTACTTCACAATTGTAGCATCATCTCTAGAGTGATCATCGCTCAAATTTGACTTTAGTGAACAAGACTTATCAGTATCAAGTTCTAAGAAACCACACTTCTTACTTAATTGGAGGAAGATGACTAGGTTATATCATAATGTTATGCATGTAACCTCATTTGATGACGCTGCAACCCTGACTAAAGTCCAGAATGGTCTTCGTTGAACCCACTAGTAACATCCTTATCAAACTCATCTAGTAACCAGCATTGGGACTCTTGCACTAGCCCCTTAATTGTTTTTCACCTTGCTATGGTGTTTTGATTCGGAGAGATGGTACCTATGGTATAGAGGTTTGAAAAAAATAAATGAGAAATAAAAAAAAGAAACAAAAGTTGTAGGTGCTACTGTTGTACAATACGACAGGTCGATGAGCAGTTGAGTAGTGAACCATGAGTCGTTGTGTGACTTGTAGAAGGCATACAAAAAGAATCAAGGTTAGACACAATAGTAGTAATCACTCTACAACTCATGTATTTGAAACCCATTAGACATGAAGTGACTCGTGAAACCAAGGCAGTGATGCAACTAACTAGTCAAGATAATACAACTAACAATATGACTCATACAATATGATAGTACAAGTGTACTATCATTTGTACTTCTTGGAATGAGAAATTCCACCTGCTAAATATAATACGACAAACACTACAACCCATGTAATGAGAAACTATAAGTGGTGGAATCAATCTTGATCCTTTTTCCTTTGCTCAGTTCAAAGTTAATCACGGTAACTTGGTATTTTCAATCGTCATTGGTTTTATGGACCTTTAAACTACTTCCATGGGTTGAAAGTTCTAATGAGAAGTGAAATCACCTAGTTACAACCTCACATATTATCTTGTCAATAAGTACAATCATCAGATTTGGCATAAGAAAATGCAAATCCTCCTGTCTAAAATTTAATCACACAATAGGCTAATCATTATCAGGTTAGATTGAGATGCGGTGGGGAAATGATGCTTAAAGTGAAATAAATTATTAATGCCCACAACCTCTAAGGGTAAAAGTTCCCAGACTAATAATATCAGTATAGAACATCAATCAATTTATAATGTAAATAAAATCCCAACCAAACCATCCCACAAGAATGGAGTCCTACTTTACTAGAAACCCAACATGATAGGATGGACTCATAATACCCACTACTGATTTAGAGAGAATTCTTACATAGGGCTTTACTCATCTATATAGTTCTACCCTAAAATTTCAAAGAGGAGGTAACATATGACATACCAATTGTTCAAGGAATTGAATATGATGCATGCAACTATTTAACAGTGATCGCGTGTATGTAAAGTAACCTCAGTTGACGTAAAATAATTTTAACACCAAATTTTATGAGCAATATACAATGAAATCTTAATGATTGTGGGAGAATGGTTATGGAGTTCAAAAATTTTGAATTGATTTGATTTATGAGGGATTAAAGGGAGAAGGTCATTAAGGGAGCAATAGAGGAAGCTATGGAGTTTGAATAGATCTTTTCTTGCAACTTTCTTCTCCTTTTTCCTTTTTCAAAGTTTGTCACACTTGCACATACTTGAAAAACTATGAAACTATATTAAAAATACTACATGTTACACATAAAATATTGGGTTTATTCCCATGCAGTTCCGGATTAAACATCATGCCATGATGTGGCTATCTCAACTACATAGACTTCATTGAGATAGACCTTTTCAACTTACTTCATTTCTTCTGGAGCTCCCCAATAATGCTAATCACGCTTTCTATTAACTTTGTACAAGACTCCATCCTTGTCTTCAAGTTCAATAGCACCATGTGAAAACACGTGCACCACAATGAATGGTCCAGATGACTTAGACTTCATCTTAGCAGGAACTAAACAAAGTCTGGAATTGAATAAAAAGATGAAATCACCCAAACTGAAATTTATATTTTAAAATCCTCCGATCATGATACAATTCAAATTATCTTTGTATAGAACTTCACTTTCATAATCTCTAAGACAGAACTCATCCTTCTCATTCAACTGATTAAGCCTCAGGTTAGAGGCCTTCTTACAATTCAAATTTAGCTTCTTCACTACCCACAATTATTTGTGCTCTAGTTCAACTAAAAAGTGACATGCTTTTCCATACATAAGATGATAAAGAGACATAGCTATGGGAGTCTTGAATGTTTCTGGTATGCCCCAGAAGGCATCATCAAGCCTCATTGACTAATCAGTCCAGTTTGCATTCACAATCTTGGCTAGGATGATTTTGATTTCTCGGTTGGAAACTTCCACTTTCCCACTTGTATTAGGATGATAGAGTATTTCCATCTTATGCTTCACACCATATTTAGTAAACAGAGCACTGAACAACTGATTGCAAAAGTGCAAACCACCATCACTAATGATTGCGCTAGGTGTACCAAAATGGAAGAAGATATTCCTCTTTAGGAATATTGTAACACTTTTACCTTCATTGTTTTGAAGCACATCCACCTCCACCCATTTTGACACATAGTCTATAGATAAAATAACATACCTCGTCCTATAAAGTTAAATCCCAAACACCAAATAATTCCACATCAAGGATGGGATTCAGTGGTAGCTCATGCTTTTTGCATATAGCCCCAAACCTCTGACATCCATCACATGCCTTGACAATGCCATGCGTATGTTTATGAATGGTGGGCTAATAATACCTACACTACAAAATTTTCTATGTAGTTCATATGTTTTTGTGCTGCCTCCAACAGGGGATGAATGACAGGCTTCCAGTATGCTCAACATCTCAACCTCAGGAACACACCTCTGAATCATATGCATATACGAAAAAGATAGGGCTCATCCCAAAAGTACCTTCTCACATCATGAAGGAACTTTATCTTCTGATGGAAGTTCAAATCATTGGGCATCATGTCACATGCTTGAAAATTGGTTAAATTAGAAAACCACAATATCAGATCATGTGAATCAACCAATAGCTGCTTATCGAGAAATGTATCATTAAAAAGATCATCGACTAAATTTTTTTCCACCTTAAGTATGGAAAGATGGTCAGTCACCTAATTGTCAGCTCTATTTTTGTGTACCATCGTAAAATCAACCACTTACAAAAAGTAGAAAAATATGATCAACTAGGTTTTCTCATCCATTTTTGATATAAGATACCTCAAGTCGGAGTCGTCTATGTAAACTATGACCTTTGTACTCAATAAGTATGATCTGGACTTTCCAAAAGCAAGTACCAAAACTAATAGATCTTGCTCTGTGATAGTGTAATTTTTCTGTGTTGAGTTAAGTGCTTTCCTGGCAAGTAGATATACATGAAAATATTTTTGCGTCTCTAGCCTAGGGTATTTACTAGAACCAAACCACTAGCATCTCACATAGACTCAAAAAGTTGAGTCTAATTTGGAGCAACAATGATAGGTGTTGAAAGCAGTTTCTCTTTCAGAAGCTCAAAGTCTTTGAGACATGTATAATCAAAAATATATTTCACCTCTTTTTGAAGCAGTTTGCAAAGCGTTGTGCAGTTTTTGAGAAATCCTTGATGAATATTCTATAAAATCCATGGCCCAGAAAACTCTAAATTCCCTTTACAGAAACAAGTATGGGAAACTATGATATAACCTAGATCTTTGCTCGATCAACTTCAATACTTCTAGATGAAAATTTATGCCTAAGAACAATACCTTCCTTTACCACGAAGGGGAACTTCTCCCAATTAGTCACTGAGTTTATCGTTGGATACCACTACATAACTCAAACTAGATGCTCCAAGCATAAATCCATAAATACCTTAATAGTCTTTTTGACAATGTCACTAAAATAGACATCACACACAAATGGACTATGGATGGAGCATTTCACAACCTAAATGACATGCATAAAAAATAAAAGGTTTAATAAAAATAGGTGGAAGTTGTTTTCTCTTGGCCTTCTGAGGCAATAGTGATCTGGTTATATATAGAGTAACTATCAAGACAAAAATACCACCCTCTAATAGCTAGTATCACCATCATATGATCCATGAAAGGCACATGGAAGTGATCCTTCTGCGTCCATGCATTCAGCCTCCTATAGTCCATGTAAATCCTCAAGCCTATGACTGGTCTTATTGAAATCGACTATTTTTTTTATTAGGAACCAGGGTGAATTCACCCTTCTTTGTCACACACTGTACTAGACTCACCCACTTGCTATTATTTATTGGGTATGCCAAACCTGCATCAAGCCACTTATGATCTCTTTCTTTACCACCTCTTGCATAGGTTGATTGATTATGTGTTGGGGCTCGATAATACATTCCAATTGTATTTTATGAGTGAAAATACTGGGAGGAATCCTATATATCATTAATAGTCCATCTAATGGCATGCTTAAATATGCTCAACATATATATTAGATCCTCATCTTGTGGTTCTGACAGGACAACAACAATGATGACTGGCAATGTATTTCCAACTCCTAGGAAAACATATCTGAGAGATTTTAGATCTAAAACTGGTGGCTCCTCAATAAATAGTCTAGCAAGAGGAATTTCTCTATTCTTAGATCAAGGTCTAACCTCCTTGGAGGGTAAGAGTAAGTCCCCATACCATATAGTTCCTACTCTACATCATCAAAATCGATGGTCCTATCATTGTTAAAGTTCATGATCACTTCAGCCAGAGTCTCCACAACATAGCACTCCTCAAAAGGTATCTCATTATCAATAAATAAGGTGTCAATGGATAATAAAAAGCTCATGTCTTTAGGCTACTTCACGGATTTACAGACATTGAAAACCACTTCTTCCTCATTCATCCTGAATTTTAGCTCCACACTCTCCATATCAACCAGTGTTTTCCTAACGGCTCAGAATTGTTACCCTAGAATGAGAGGACCTCAAAGTCATTTTCGTAATCCAATATCACAAAGTCTGCCAAAAATATAAAGTTGTCCATGTTTAACAAAACATTATATAAAATACATACAAGATTCTTTACTATGCGATCCTCCATTAAAAGACGTATATTTATGGGTCTAGGGAACCCAAGCCCAACTATATCAAAATAGCAAGTGACATCAGATTTATACTAGCTTCGAGATCACACGATGCTTTTGCAAAATTGAACACTCTAATGGTGCAGCGAATTGTGAATGCACTGGGATCTTCCCTTTTCTGCACTAGAGAACTCGAAGAAAATGCACGATAATGGTGAAAATTATTAGCAGGCTCAAAATTGACTGTCCTCTTTTTGATGACTAGATCCTTCATAAACTTCACATACCCTAGCATTTTCTCCAGATATTCCACCAACAAAATGTTCACCAAAAATTCTTTTAATATACTCATGAACTTGTAGAGTTTAACATCTTTCTCTTTCTTTTTCAAATTCTATGAAAAGGGTGGAGGAGGCCTTATGATTAATATCACATGCTTTAGGACCTTATTTTCCTTTCTTTTATTGACCTCAGACTCATCAACTTTGATTTGAGACTTTTTATCTACCTTTTTATCCTCAGATCCAACTGGTACCTCAGTCAAATTACTTTCCTTAGCAGATTGACTTCAAGATCAGCATCCTATGAAGTATCATCAATTGGAATTGGTGGATCACTCAAGTCTTTCTCACTCTGAATAGTGATGGATAAATTGTGACTATCATTCCTTGAATTTTTAATAATATCAATAGGTAAAGAATCCCCTATCTTAAATTTACAGGTACAAACAACTGTTCTATCTATTGCTCCTATTTTTTTATGGCAGTGGTATGATAGTCTACTAATTGTGTCATAACTGATATATGATTCCGCATCTAATTTATCCTTTGATCTGAACTCTACCCTTTTAAAACTTTTCAAGTATTTCTCTAGAGGGTTCTTTAGTAGTAAGATCTCTACCTTTTGGGGAATACATAATATTTTGTTCTTGTGGTAGTCTTCTCTCCAATAGTCATCTTTGTAGTAGTCGGCCTTTTTGTAGTCATAGCTCTCTTTGTAATAATTTCTACCTTGATTATCCTTATTTTGGTAATCCCCGACTGATTCCCAAACATAGACTCCTCATCCAAATTAGAGTAATACTTCTCATTCCTAGGATCTCCATCTCTCGCAGGCACAACCTAGACATTCTGAACCCTATGTGTAGAGATATCCATTAGATGGTTCATGATCAATTTTATCTGAGTTTTCTAAGTGAGACATATCTTGATCATTCTCCTCTTTTTAAGGTAGTACTCAATTATCATCTCATTATAAAAGTGTCTAGGTACCACCTCAGCATATCTAGTGTACCAAGCCATGTTGGTCTTTTTCATATCATCAATTAGCTAGCTGGCTACACCATAAGTAAGTCTATCAACAAGCCTTTCACAAGATTGCTAGCAACAGACTTACTCATTAATATTAGTTATCGCATTAGGGCATTGATTCAAATTCTTCTTATATCTAAGCCAAGCCTCGTGAAAAGCTTCTGATGCAGGTCGGTTTGAAATTTATTATCTCATCTCTCAACTCAACATCTTTTAAGGTGGAAAGAACCTCGCAAGAAAGGTTTCCTCTAGATGGTACGGTATGGATAGATGCATCTAGAAATTCATTAAACCATATGGCTACTTACCCCATTAGAAAAAAAAGAAAATACTTAAGTCTTATAGCTTCCCGAGTCACTCTTGGAAATGTGAAGTCTTAACAAATTCTAGTATAGTTTAGCAAATGCTTATTTGGATCCTCACCCGACATGACATTAAACAAGACTTTGATGTTTATCAGATACATCATCATGCTTGTGACATCAAACATTACCTACAAAAGGGGGTACCACTATGACTCCAGTAAATGTTACCACATAAATTTGAGGCTCTAAGGATGGGTCAAGTAGTTTAAGAGATACTTGGGTAGGCTATGGTGGGATCTGAATGCAAGGTAAGTTTTTAATTTCCATACATCAGTGTCAGCTAAGATTTGCACATCATCTTAAGATTTAGCTTCATATCAAGCTTAATACGCATCTAGTTAATATTTAGCTTCAGATCAAGCATAATACACATCTAAAGCTACTATTTTAGCCTGATCCCAATTTTAACTTCATCCCAAACTTAAGCTTCTGCTAGAGCTTATGCCTCAGTCGATCCCAAGATTGATCTTGAGAAAAATCTTTCTGAGTAGCATTCATGTAAATGATTTGTTTTCCATCATCATCACTTCCATGTGGAATGTTTTGTTAGTTGTGAAGTGGATTGTGATGAAGAGACATTGTGCCTAAAATATACAAACACAAAACAAAAGTAAAACTAGGAAATAACAACTACAATTTTAAATAGGTCTAATAGACAATTTAAAAGTCGTATTCCCTAGCAACAACACCAAAATTTGATGCGCCCAAACTTACACCTCAATAAAGAAGTATAGTTCGGTCACTGATAATTATAGAACCAAACAAAGGTTGGGGTCAATCCAGAGGGAATATGGTAGAGAATATGTCTATTAGAAGTTTACTCAACTTAGTAGTTAGTAATTTCAAGGGGTAATAAGAAGTAAATAAAATAATATTTGTAAGTTTCAAATGTTGATTAAAGTTTTAACAGTTGTTTTAGGATTCTAGTGTTCCAATCCGCATGATTTAATAACTTTCTAGGTGTTTAGTACTAGTAATCTTATTCTAGTACATAGCATGCAAAATCTGATGAGTTAGATTCCCCTAAATGCCTCTCATCCCTATTAGAAGAATATCACGCATCACCTCTCAGTCTTATAAAGTTTCCCATATTATCCCTTACCTAATGATTTTGGATAGACTATCCCTGTTGCAACTCAAGTTATTACATGAAGGTTGGTAGCTTAAATCTCTGTTGTCTAATCTCTTTTCCTATTTTCTACCTCTCTCTCTCAAGCAAGTAAGCCTTAAGGCAAGTTCTAACATTTGCAACTGTCAAACGTAACAAAAAGTAATTAATACATGCATACACACCATTTTATAATTACTAAATACTTTAAGCTAGGTTATTAATTTATCATGGTTCCCACAACCCTAGTTTCGATGGTTTATCGACTCATGATCATGGTAATGATTATCAAGAATTTGCATAAAATTCAGAATAATAGTACTTACAACCACAAAGTAACTAACTTGGAGATGGAATAATGAAGATAAATGAAAGAAAATATTTATAAACTCAAGAATAATGTTCAAGTACTCTAAAAATACTCAAAATAATCTCAAAGAGTTGAACCTTTACACAAAACCTAAACAGTGTATTTACAGAATCAATAAAAATCTATCCTAAACAAACTTTGAAAATAATATCAGAATCCTTTCCACAAGTCGTGGAGTAGTGACCCACGACTTGTGGTACGGAGATTAAGTCCTTGTACAATAGAAGATTCCATATAATTCCACAATTCATTCCATGACTTATTGACATAGACTTCACAACTCGTGGGAAGGTTTCATGATCCATATCCAAAACTTCACTTTTCCTGCTTCATCTTCAATTCACGAGTTGTAGGACTAACTCGTGGTTCATACCTTGTAATTAAATCCTTCTTATTTATCAGTACAACCAACTAGATGACTCGTATTACTCCACTTTATGAGTCATAGAGCTGGCTTATGATCTTTAAATAAAGTGTTTAATCTTTTGCCTTTTCAGTACAATTCATCCTCATGAGTCATGGTTTTCAACCTTATGGCTCATACATCATCCCGTGGCTCCAAACATAGTCATTTTTCACCACCTATCCCATTAGTTCCTGAATTTCTTCTTAACATCGTTTCTTGCTATACATATAAAAATTCTTAAGAACATATAAAAACTCCTCGTTTAAGTGTTAAAAGTGCCATATACTCAGGCACATTAATTACCAACGTAAGGGTAATCAAGGTCGTAATTATTACCGAGAGAGATAACTGAAAACGATGACTACTCCAAATATAATTGTTAGAGAGAAGACTACAACAATGACATAGGAAAATATGTTCCCCCAAAGGGAAAAGATCATATTGCAGGATAATCCTCTAGAAAAAAGGAGATGCTTAAGAAAGTATCGAAAAGGCAGTAGTTAGTAGACTCGTATAACACTACCATAAAGCAACTCAAGCAACAAATGGGAAAACTGTTCATAGTTGTAAACCAAAGGCCGATGGGTTCCTTACCTAGTGACATTGTTCCTAATCTGAGGAATAAAGGTTAGTTTTTATCCATCACTACTCAGAGAGGGAAAGATTTGAGTAACCCATCGGTGTCTATTGATGATACTCTAGTAGACAATATAGTTGTAGTTGAGCTTACTGAAGAGTGAAAATCGACTAATGTGCCTGTTGAAGTTGAGGAGATAAAAAATAGAGATCAAAAGTCATTGGTTGATATTGATGAGTTCGATGCCTAAAAGGGGAAGGAAAAGAATACCTCAAAACCAGTGATACTTATTTTGAGGCCTCCTTCACCCTTTCCATGACGCTTAAAAAAGAAATAGAAAGATGAAAAAAGTTGCAAGTTCATGAATATACTAAAAGAATTATTTGTGACTATCCTTTTGGTTGGAGCTTTAGCACAGATGTCAGGATATGCTAAGTTCATGAAGGATCTAGTTAGCAAAAGAGGACCATTATTTTTTAGGCTATGGATAAGTTGCACCATTATAGTGCATTTTCTTTAAGTTTGCTGGTGCAGAAGAAGTATGATCCTGGTGCATTTACTATTC
Organism: Withania somnifera; assembly: GCA_039654485.1. Taxonomy (NCBI): domain Eukaryota; kingdom Viridiplantae; phylum Streptophyta; class Magnoliopsida; order Solanales; family Solanaceae; genus Withania; species Withania somnifera. The sequence continues at coordinate 1,706 of JBDJHY010002629.1, read as the reverse complement.
CCTACACCATTAGAGTGTTTAATTTTGAAAAATCCTTGTGTGATCAAGGAGCTAGTATAAATCTAATCTTGCCTTCTATTTTCAGACAGTTGGGCTTGAGATACCCCAGACCCACAAACATGCAAATTTTGATGGAGGACCACACAGTGAAAAAGCTTATGGTTATTTTATATGATGTGCTAATAAAATTAGAGAATTTCATATTTCTTGCTGACTTGTTAGCTTGGATCATGAAGTTTATTTTGAGGTACCAATCATTCTAGGTCGACCATTTTTAGTCACTGGTCTAGCACTAGTTGAAATGGAGTTTGGGGAGCTAAAATTCAAACTGAACAAAGAAAAAGTGGTTTTTAATATCTATAAATAAATATATCATCCTAAAGACATGAGTTCATCATTTTTCATTGACACCTTCTTTATTGATGAAGAGAGACACTTTGAGGAGTGTTACACTATGGAGGCCCTAGCTGTAGTGATCATGAATTTTTATAATTAGGGGATTTTTAATTTCAATGAAGCTGATCATGCATTTTATGACATGTGGACTTACTCTTTTCCTCTAAGGAATTTAGACCTTAATCTAAAAAAATAGAGAAACTCCCTATGCTAGACCATCTATTGAAGAACCACTAATGCTAGAGCTAAAGGCTATCCCTCCATGCTTGAGATATGCTTTCTGGGAGCGAAAAGCACTTTGCCGGTCATCATTGTTGTTGAATTATTGAATCCACAGGCTAGTCTATTGGATGGACTATTACGAATATTGTTATGATTTTTCCAGGTATTTGTACTCATAATATACAATTTGATCTAGATGCATTCCTAGTATTGAGCACCAGTACAGACCCAATCCCCCTATGAAAGGGGTGGTAAAGAAAGAGATCATAAAGTAGCTTGATGAAGGTATAGTTCCCAAATTATGATAATAATTAGGTAAGTCTAGTCCTGTGTGTGCTGAAAAAAGGCTGAATCACTATGGTTCTCAATGATTAAAATGAGTTGATTCCGATAAGACCAGTCACAGGCTGGAGGATTTGCATGGACTATAGAAAGTTGAATGCATAGACCTAGAAGGATTATTTGTCTTTGCCTTTTATGGATCAAATTCTGGACAAACTAGCTAGAAGAGAGTGCTATTATTTTCTTGATGGTTATTTGGGTTATAATCAGATATTTATAAGCTTATACGACCAAGAGAAGACAACCTTCACTTGTTCCTATGGGACTTTTGCTTTTTTACATATGCCATTTAGGTTCTACAATGTTTCAGTCACATTCCATAAGTGCATGATGCCTATTTTTAGTGACATAGTTGAGGAGACTATTGAGGTCTTCATGGATGATTTCTCTATGGTGGGGGACTCTTTTGATTCTTTCTTAGAGCATCTATCTCAAGTTATACAGTGGTATGAAGAGACAAACCTGGTGCTTAATTGGGAGAAGTGCCACCTCATGGTAAAGGAAGGTATTGTTCTTTTTCATAAAATTTCAGCTAGAGGCATTAAGGTTAGTTGTGAAAAGATTCAGGTTATAACCAATCTTCCTCCAACGGTTTTTGGTTAGGAAATTTAGAGTTTTGGTCCATGCATGCTTTTATAAAAGGTTCATCAAGGATTTCACCAAAATTTGACAACCTTTGTGCAGGCTTGTTGAGAAAGAGGTGAAATTTATATTTGATGTTGCATGACTAAAAGCCTTAGAGTGTT
>JBDJHY010002520.1:0-14081 GCA_039654485.1 Withania somnifera | reverse complement strand
CTCAAATTTTATATTCGTGATCCAAATTACTAGGAGAATGATTCCTAGTAATAAAAATCAACAAATAACACAAATTTCAATGACTTTGATTTTTGTAATTTTCGATTTACAACCTAGGAATGTAACTTGATGAAACAAACTATGATCCTAGGCTTTGGTACCAAATTATACGGTTTGTATGTTCAAAGACGTGAAAGAACAAAATTGAAAATGAAAAATAAAGGATATGTGGAATTCAATACAAAATCATACCGTAATTGAATTCCAAACCAATAGATATGAAAAACCAATTAATATGCCCATAAATGGAAGATCGAGTAATCAATTCAAGCTAAAATTCTCTCCAATCAATTAAAGATGGACCCACCTTAATCACTCAACAACAATTACATTAAACTAACAGAATTCTAGTTTACGAAATGGAATTCTAAACTAAGTTGTTACACTCTAAAACTAAAATATGAAATCTAAAAATTTATTGTCTTCAACCAAAATGAACTAAGAAACATTTGAAAAAACCACACATATGTAGGTGTCCAAGTCTCCATTATTAAACTTAGGTCTAAAAGTGACCCAAATTGACAAATAGGTCCTCAACTATAGGTCCTTGCACATTAACTCCCCAAAGTCTTCCAAAGCCTCCAAATGTTGCTTCAATGACTTCCAAGCTTTCCCATTTCTTCCTCAATCCTCCAAATTTTATAGATCAAGTTTTGTGGCTATTCAACGGCCTCCAACATATTTTTATGATTGAACTATGCTTGGATTTGTTTGAGGTCTCTAGCTTGACCCGCTATAAAAGGTCATGATGGTGTGATGGTTTTCCAGGTGTTATCAACCAATGTCATCAAGGGAACTGTATCACAAAGTCTCAAACCCAGTATGTGTGAAGTTTATCAAAAATGTGTACTCAATACCGTACGATGACTGTCTCAAGTGCCAGTGGTTGTACTCACTCCCGAATGAAGTTGGACTCAAGTGCCAACATTTTATTAGTTAAGATGATATTTTTCGATACCAGGGTGTAAATCCTAGACTAAAACAAGTAGAAATAGTATTAATGGGTGGTCGATACACCTCTGATTCTAGAATAGTTAAAAGGGTGTTTAACCTATATTATTATTAGAATGTTCCAAGCTATCAGTTTATGTCATTTTTCATCATCCTCGGTATTATTAATGTCTAGCCTTCACGGCTCATTAATCATGAGGTGATACTAGCCCATCCCCAATTCACTATCAAACGGAGCCTGTGGACCAACCTCCTGTACAATGAATGCACAATACATAAAAATGTATATATATATAATGACAAAAAACCTAGACACTGCATAGGGACAACTAGGCTACTTTCTAATTCACGAGCATCGTACTAACTCAGATGCCAAATAGGTAACAAATGGGGGATGGAATAGAAGAATGGCTTAAGTCCATGGTAACATCCTAGAAACACAACCCACCAGTTATATTTAGTATAATTCTCAAAGCTATATACCTAGAGATATTCCCACAGAGCCTACCTGTTGACCGATAAACAAGTGTTGCAAATCTCAAATGTTAGTATGACTGATGTCAAATAATCTACAATGACTTTGAAACTCATCAAATAAGAATCTAGGGATTAATACGAGTTTAATAATGTAATTTATTCTATGTTCTGGACTTGGCCAAAAGGATGGCTTAAATGGGCCTACGGGCCTCGTACCGAAATTGAAAACTAACTTGCCACAGGGTTCCTAGAATTACTAGGAATACGTTCTCCAAAGATGAGCACAATTCGAGTGTGGGAGGGATTCAAAACAACTAGATATTGATTTGGTTACAAAAGGGCCAAAGATTCAATCTTCATGGAGTTAAATGAGGAAATTTGACTAAATAACTACACTATAGAGTGAAATAAACTCAAGGAATAATAATTTATGAAATAGAATATGAATTAATTTAAGAATTTCAAGTTTCTACATTTGGTCATTAATGGAAGAAATATTTATTTTCTAAGAAATAAAAAGGGGAAGAAGACTTACCAATTATGGGGAAATCGAAGAGGAAACTTTGAGGGATTTTCTCAACTTTTTCTGAACTTTCAGGATGAAAAATTAAAGGCTTTGTTTTGGAATGAACAGAAAAATCATGCAAGGAATATTTATATTTCTAGGTACTTACTCTTTATGATCGCGTGAATTTATGTCCCCATTACATAGGGTAATGATTTTAGCCATTGCGATCGTGGAAGGATACATCACGATCGCAATGAGTGATGAACAAATGATAATTTCCTATCACATTGGTGAGTGTACACAATCGTATTAAAGGAGTTAGTAGGAGTACAACACGAATGCATAAGGAGTCATCGCGATCGCAATAAATAACTAGAATAACCTATTGTGATCGTATGGGTAAGGTCTGTAATTGCATTGAAGAAAAACTGTGAGCATCACGATCGCATATGTTTCACAATTGCGATAAACACATCACTTGCACCAGAGATAGATTTTTAAAAGAAAAACTGCAAAAGGGAAAAGAATCTGAACACCACTCAAAATACGGTCAAGGTCCAATTTATACAAATGAATTATGCACGCATACCCGAAACAACATTTTAGATTCAATGGTACAGTCAAAATTGATATATAAGGTCATTAAAGGAAATTATAAACCAAGTCAACCCTTAGACCTAAATACTCAAAACTTTACCCAACACCTCAAAAACACCACGACAACTCCATGTTGGGTTATCACCAGCTTAGGATTTAGGTTAGGGATATCCTGAAGACTACTTTTCAGACATGGTATGGGTATAATGAGTCTGGGTTATGTCGTTTGGGTTGACCAATGACCCAGCCGCATTTATAGATCTTATGCCAAGATTTTTCATACTGTACCTTGATATGTTGGTGATTGTCTTTATTGATGACATCTTGGATTACTCTCGAAGATGGGAGAAACATGAGGAGAGTTTGAGAATTGTACTCTAGACTTTGAGTACTAAGCATCTTTATGCAACGTACATGAAGTGTGTTTTTTGTTAGATTCTCACTTTTTTGGGAAATATTGTATCTCCAGCTAGAATCAGTGTAAACACAACAAAGGTTTCAACCATTCATTATTGTCCTCGACCTAATACTCTTACAGAGATCTATATTTTGTTGGGCTAGCCGACTATTAAAGATGATTTGTAAAGGGTTTTTCATTTACAGTAGCTCCTATGACTAGATTGACTCATAAGGACATTCCTTTTTTATGGTCAAAAGATTGTGAGTCCAGTTTTCTAAGTCTTAATGAATTTCTCACTTTGACACCAACGTTGACGCTTCCAGTTAAGGGCCTACCATATACAGTTTATTGTGATGCCTCCGGTATTGGTTTGGGATGTTTACTAATGTAGTAGGGTAGAGTTATTGTGTATGCTTCTCATCAGTTAAAGGTTCATGAGTGCAGACACTGTACCTATGATTTAGAGTTGGAGGCGGTAGTCTCATGCTTAAGATCTGGACACATTACCTCTACGGAGTTTATTGTGAGAATTTTATCGATTATCGTAGTCTATAGTATATATTAATCCAGAACGAGCTCAATCTTAGATAGAAGAGATAGGTCGAACTCCTAAAGGACTATCATATCAACATTTTATATTATCCAGGCAGAGAGAATGTGGTTGCAAATGCCTTGAGCTAGAAGGTTGTTAGTATGGGTAGTTTAGCTTTCATCTCAGCTTTAGTGATTCCTCTAGACTTGGACATTTAGTTGATAGCTAATCGTTTAATCCATTTGAATATATCATATTTTAGCAAAGTCCTTGCACATGTTGTGGCAAGACCTACTTTATTTGACTAGATTAGTCAGCAATAGTATGAGGATAGATCATTGGTTCATATTTATGAGTTGGTTCTGAGGGGTAATTACAACGAAGAATCCTCGGAATTTAATGGTGTATTATTGATGGGAAGTCGTATATATGTAACCAAGGTGTATGATTTAACTCAGACAATTCTTCGTGAGGCCGATTGTACAAGATACTCCATATATCCGGGAATCGTAAAGATGTGTAGAGATTTAAGATAGCACTATTGGTGGCATCATCTGAGATCTGATATTACCAAATTTGTTTTGCTATGCTTAGGCTTCCATCTGGTGAAGTTCGAGAACCATAGACAAGGTGGTGTGTTACGATGACTCCCTATCCCTGAGTCGAAGTGGGAGAGATTACTATGTATTTTGTTTATGTACTCCCTTGTACTTGCAGGGTTCAAGATTTTATATGGGTCATCATGGATCGATTAACCAGATTGGCTAACTTTTTACTGACTTTATCTTCTTGGAGTACCGATAGACTTGATTTCTTGTATATTTTTCATTTGCATGGGATTTTAGTTTTTATCATATCAGACTGGGGTACATAATTTATTTCACATTTATGGAGGATTGTGTAGAGTGAGATGGGTACAGAGGTAATTTCGAGTATGGCCTTTCAATAACAGACATAAAAATAGTCTAAACGGAATATTTTGGTACTTTAGGGTATGCTTCGGGCTTGTCTTTTTTATTTTGGTGATAGTTGGGATGAGTGTTTGGCTTTTGAAGAGTTCCCTTATAACAAAAAATAGCACTCCTGTATTTAGATGGCGCTGTTTGAGGCCTTATATGGCAGGCGTTGCATATCGCTGCCTGGTTATTACAGTAGTGTTGAGATTTATCCTAAGACTTATGGTTTGATTCAAGATTCCATAGAGAGAGTTTGGGTTACTTGAGATAGATTACGTACAGTATAGAGATGCTAGAAGATCTACATTAATTGTAGAAACCGGCCTCTGGAGTTCAATGTTGGGGATATGGTATTCTCATGGGTTTTTCCCATGAAGGGCGTTATGAGATTTGGTTAGATGGTCAAGCTTATCCTTAGGTTTATCTATCCATATGAGATTACAAAGTAGATTGGCAAGGTTGCTTAAAGATTAGCACTATACCTAGAGTTTACAATTGTTATTCAATTTTCACATTTTTATTCTTCGTCATTATAAGCCAGATCCCTCCTATGTACTTCATTCTGAGTCAATTTTCTTGGATGACCGATTGAATTATGTTGAGCATCCTGAGGTAATTATTGATATAAATGTGAGGAGGATCTTTCCAGAGATATTCCAGTTGTGAGGGTTCCTTGGACTCACCGCCCAGTCGAGGGGGCTACCTATGAGATAGAGAGGGATATGTGCGCCTAGTACCCTTATTTTTTTAACTCTCCAAGTACTCCCTTCTTCCTTAACTTTCACGAAAAAAATTTCCTTTAATAGGGGATGTACTAATGACCCTCGTGGTTATTTTCGTATTTACATACTTTTTTCATATTTAGAGAATTCTTGTAGCTTTCCCAAGTCATTTGTGACTTTTTGGGATCGATAGATTTATTCCATAGTAATTTATCGCTTGTTTCTTTTGCAATTATAGCACCTTCGAAGCTTATACAATCCCGAATACCCTTTTCTTCGATTTAATCAAGTCTAGACTATGGATTGTATAATGACTGATGAAATCAAACTTTATTTCTACCTCTTGCCACTTTGGGATGTATTTGGAAATAACTACAGGAAAACCCCGTTGTAGCCAATAAATTAGCCTAATGGCTGATAAATCCGTCAGTCGGCAGGTCTATATGAATCACTATATCCTATTTTTTCTTCATTTTTCTCTAATTTTCTCTTGGTTTTTTAGTTTTTCTAGAGAAAAATAAGCTCAAACAAGTTCCCATATCAAGGTTTTGACCCCTGGAAATACGTTCTAGTGATTCTACACTTGTTTCTACTAGGTAATTCTTCGTTTTTTCTATTGTAGTATACTTTTCATGTTATATAAAGTTTCTAGGGCATATATCTTTAAATCCTACCATTAAATTGAGCCCAATTTCGTACCATATAATGTATCAATTATGCTATATGTGTTGATATAAATATTTCATTTTTCTGAGCTATTAGGGTTTAAAGACCATTTTTAGTTTGAATTTCAACCTTGCTATTTATATAGAAATATGGGTCTCGTTTTACTCATCTTGAAACGTGATTTATGGTTTTTCTAGCCTCTCTCAATTTCAAGCTTTGTACGTGATTTTTGGGATAATTAGGCATGTTTTTTGAAGACATTGTTGGAATCCAAGCAAGCTACGATCTAATTTCTTCAGAGTGGGTATTAATGTAGTATATGTATGGTAAGCTCCAGCTCAGGGCTGGAATTATTAGTCGAGTCCTGATATAGTTATTCTTTTGACCTGTGGCCTACTTAGTTAGCTTGTAGCTTAGTTACTTACCTGGGGCTATGGTGCCCTACCCGTATGTCTTACGCTCTTTAGAACATAGCATGTTTAGGGGAGGAGTATAACATTTGGTTCATATTGTTTGTACGCTGACTATGGAATGTAGATTAGTTGGGATGGGATTATACTAGTGATTAGAGTTTAGTCTCTATCCCTTTATTTAGGTTTATGGCTTTATAGTCGATCTAGGTAGGATACTGATTCTGTGTTCTACCTGAGATGTTGAATATTATTAAGGAGTGTGTTGCTACCTGTCCATAGATAGCCAAATAAGGCTTTGTTTGGTAGTTAGCAGCCCTATGTAATGACATTGTATGTAGCCAGGTACAACTAGGTTGGATAGTTAGCTGCCTTAGATGATGACATCATACCTATCCATGTAAGGCCATGATGGATAATTAATTTCCTTATGTAATGACATTGTACCTACCAGGTAAGGCTATGTTGGATAGTTAGTTGCCCTATAAGATGATATTGTAACTAACTAGATATGACTTTGTTGGGTAGTTAGCAACCCTGTGTTAGGATATCAAGCCCTAGCCCAGTGCGAGTCTGGGAGTGAGTTGTAATGTAGTAAGCTATGATAGCTTCATGTTTTTCCCTTTTACGGGAGTGTACTTTTCCCTTAAGGGGATCCCTCTAGCATGTTATGGCATCTTTGATGTGGTTACTCGTAGGTCGGGACCGTGGTTGGGCTAAAGAGGATTTACTTTGTGACTAGTCTTTGCAGCCATCCTATGGATTCCATTTAGCATCCTTGGACCATTTAGCTAATTGTTGATTCTGCATTGCGAGCCTGCATTAATAGTTTAAAAGGTAACTGTATTTTGACAAAGAAATAGCCAAAAATTGATTTCTTATACACTATATGTATCCACAATTGCAATAGCAGCATAGAGCTATTTTCTCACTAGTGCTCAAACTTATGGTATTGCCTACTTCGCAGCAGCTAGTTCACTGTGGTTCTAATTCACCTATTGGCCTGGACTTCAGTTCCACTGAGATATATATGGGTTGATCCTGAGACTTAGAACTTTGCCATGATAACTATACCATTAGTGGGATGGTTATGAGGTTTGCATGTGGGTTTGAGTCCCTCCATGGTCCCTGCCAACCCTGGTCGCTATTTTTTAGGTATGATGCCCAATCTATGGGAGTGATATATGATGGAGTAATGGGATACGGTTTGAGTCTACCGTGGGTCCCTCTTGATTTAGGAGGATCCCATAGGGGGAGCATGTCGTCACTTATTTATGTGGTATATGGTTTGAGTCCTCCGTAGGTCCCTCTTTGTCAGGGAGTATCTCAAAGAGGGATCACACCCGACACTTGTTTACCTCTGTTCAAGTCCTCCATAGGTCCCTTTTGGCTCAGGAGTATCCTAGAGGAGGAGCACGACGATATTTATTTGCCTTTTCTAGAACCCCTTTGCATTGCATCTCTACGTGTTGATTGTACCCTTTAGGACTTATGGGAGGAGTACCTGTAGGGTAAATTGGTTGCCTGGTTGTACCTTCTAGTAGTATGGGATGCCGGTCGGGTTTTGTTTTTAGTAGGATTTGTTACTCTTTCATTCTCTAGTAGGCACTATTCATTCATTTATTGTACTTATTATTGGCTAGCCTGCTTTTGGTTTTGTATGCTTTTATTGGTCCTTCCTTATGATGATTACATTGGAGATCCAAGTACAAATTGCATTCGTTCATGATCTTCTTATGACCTAAAGTCTGGTGTCACGCTGTGATAGTGACTTTCCTTCATACATGTTAGTTGATGTTACACACACTAATAGCTAACCCTACACTGTACTTACTAGCTATTGTTGTAGTTACCCATTTACTATTGTACATTATGTGCCACTACTCTATTTACTTTTGTTATCTATTTATGTTTTGCTTAATCTTACTGTTTCCCTATCAGCCTATGATTCTTAATGGGTACCTGTTGTTTTAGTACTCATATTACAATTCTGCATCTTTTTGTGATGCAGATCCTAGTACAAGCCAGCCGAGCAGACGCGATCATGCAAGATAGCTGGCATGGTTCCAAGAGGCTTTGGTGAGCAGTCCGTGTCCTTGCTGACCGATTTTCCTTGTAGTACCAGAGCTGTCCTAGTTGGATCCTGAATAGCTATTTAATGGTTTTACCCCATCGTGGGTTGTATTTTGTACTTTTGTATATATAGATTCTCTACAGCCATGCACTAGGTTTTGGGGAGTTAGTTTCAGTTGTGTATTTATAGATTACATTTCTGTTTTACAGTTCATATCCATTCTTATTATCTTTTGATTCTCGACACTGTCTCATCGCTTTACGCTTTAGGCCGGGGCTAGGCTTGTCTACCGGTGAGATATAGATGCAATTATAACTCATTTTTAGGTTGTGACAAAATCAAAATTTAATAAATAGGCTTTCAAGTCCATGCAAGGTTCCAAAATCAACAATACTTGGCTCTTGTACAAAAACAGTGGAAACTAATGCATAAAATCTTAGTTTTGTATATGAACTCTATATATGCAAACCGTATATGATTTATGAGTGTAAAAAATATTTTGTACTCAATGAAATCAACAAAATTGGATAGGAGGTTGTTTTCATGATATATAACCAAAATAACCTTTACGAAACATAAAAAATTCAAACTGAACACTCACCTACACACCCGAGAACCAAACGAACACTCCATCCAACCTAAACTCAACATTCTGAATCTAACAATGTATTTTAGATTTTCAATTTGAGGATATGATCAATAAAATTTAATCGAAGTCAAACTTTTGAATTTCAGTACACATAAACCACAAAAAATGGGATAAAATCGCAATAAATTCTTATAGACAAAAACAAAGAATTCATCTAGATCGAAATCCACGTTCTACAGCTAAAGGAACTGGCGTAAATTTGATTTTGAGTTTGTTTCCAAAGGAATGTTGGACAGAGTTAATGATATCAAAAGTTAATGATTTAAAATAGGAAAATGGACATAATGACCAAACGAATGACTCGGGAACCAAATTGTAATAACCTTCACAGTCGTTTATGAGAAATACATAAAGTTTTGCATTATAGAGCATTTCAGTAGCTTCTTCAAGTCATTTATTACTTCCTAGGACCGGTAGTTCGATTCCTGACGGCTTTATTGAGAAATATCTCAACTTGTCTATTTTAGAGCCTAAAACTAAGTACTTGTTACTAAAGTCAACTTTCCATCAAGAAAAGAATGGATTTAAATTTCAACAGTTTTATTAGCCCCGATATGCAAAACAAAGGCAATATTAACCTTAAGTTTGTGTTTCAGAGTTTTCATTTGCAATTTGTGCTCATTTGTGTATTTCAGTTAAGTTTAAAGCTTAAATCTAAGCTTGAGTGATATTTTGGTGTTCAGAGTGTTAGAAAGGAATTCTGACGCTTCCATCATCTCTAGAATGGTGAATTTAGGCTAGGTTGATCCTTGATATGCTTCCTAAGGTGCTCATGCTCAATTTAAGTTGTTATGTGGAAAGTTTGAAATTTAGTCCGTTTGGCTAAATCTTGGTTTTTTAACTCAAACGACCTCCAATGTCAATTTTGTCAATTCCTTTGAGTCTGTAATGTGTTTTTGATATAAAATACATATTTGGTTTTCCAAAATTGGACTCTTTTTATTTCCGAACCCTCGGTTGAAATTTCAGCAAATTATTGTTTTGTTGGTGCCGCCTTTAACAGATTTATCGGCAGGGGATGATAAATCGAACATTTTGATGATAGATTGGCTGGGATGATAAATTGGCAGGTGCTAATAAATCATCCATTTGTCTGATGAATCCATGCCTGGCAGTTACCAGGGGTGCCGATTTATCAGCACTTTTGCCCGATAAATCGATACCTGAGGGGTTATGTCTTTAGGTTTTAGCCCATTTTGGTTATTATTTTTATCAACTTTTTCCTTTGTTTTCTCTATGTTTTTGGATCAATTTTTCTTAGGAACTTCCCCAAACTCTGTAGAAAAGTTCCCTGAAGATCTCACACGTCATCCGCATCTTCGGTAAGTAATTTCATCTATTTAATTCCATGAAATTAGAGTTTTTCCTCCATTGATGCCCTAGTCATTTTTTCTTAATTTCATCAATTATATCAAAGGTTGTTGAGTAAATTTTTTTTATTGGAGATATTTAACTTCGTAGTAACCTTTCCTCCTCAAATTTCGACGTATAATTCCATAAAGATTGATTCTTTAAATCCCATTAATACTCAATTTTCTCTAGGATGTTCAAGGGTCTTCCCTTACTCGAATGGTGCTTAATTTTAGAGCATGAGTTCCTAGTAATGTTGAGAACCCCATGGTAAAGTTTATTTTTAGTTCAGACAAGCAGCTATGCAGGTCTGTTTTAGGCTCGATTTTAGGCCTAGTACGGAACTTAGCATAATTTATATTGTTAGAATCGTATTGATTTGGGGAATATTCTATCACAAGTTTTAGATTAATTGGATATCATGTGATATCAGTTGGAGTAGCATTTGTGAGTTTGCAGTGCTTTATCAACAGATGACAGGTAGGCTCTGTAGGGCTATCTCTGGGTTTATAGATGTAATAATTGTACTAATAGCATTTATGGATTGGGTATATAGTTTTTTTATAGTAACCTTGAATGGTTCTATCATTCGTTCCTCATTCACTGTCTATTTCGACAACTAAATTAATATGGTGCCTGTGACCAAGGATTTTTCTAGTGATACATGTTCAAGGCATAGGTGATTTTTCAATTCATGTATATATACTCGTTGATATATTATTAATGCATCATATGAGAGGTTAGGCCATTGGTTCCATTGAGAGTGCATCGAGGTTGAGCCAGTACCACCACATGACTATTGAGTTGTGAAGGTTAGATAGTGATTTTAGTAATGATGACAGATAAGGATATCAACCAATATATTGTAATATTCTAATAATAATATAAGTAAATGACCTTTTAACTTTTTATACTCGGCAGTGTATCGAGCACCCAGTACTATTATTTCTACTCATTTTAGCCCAAGATTTACACCCTAACACCGAGAATTATCATTTGACTAATTAATGCTGGGACTTGAGACCAACTCTATTCGGCAGTGAGTACAGTCGTTAGCACTTGAGTTCGTCATCATATGGCAGTGAGCATAGCTTTTTAAAATTATCACATATAGTGGTTTGGAGATTATTGATACAGTTTCCTTGAGGACTTTGGTGATACTATGATATTGAGGTATTGAACGCCATAACTTGCCGATGCTACGGCTTACTGAAACTATTGAGTGAGGCATTGAATGCCAAAATTTTTGTACCCTTTGAGGCTCTATGATTTGTGATGTGAGATTGTGATGAGGTTAGAGATTATACATGGTGGCATACCTCCATGTACCTTGCCTCCTAGATATGGTGGTGTAATGACCCTCATGATCATTTATGATAAATATATTATATTTTACATTCTAGAGCATTCTGTTAGTTTTCCTAGGTCATTTATGACTTGCTGGGACTGGTAGTTCAGATCGCTGGTGACTCGGTTGAGAAATATCTCAAATTTCCTTTTTTATAGCCTAAAACTAAGTACTCATTGACCAAAATCAACTTTCCTTTAGGATGAGCTTGGAATTAAATTTTGATAGTTTCGTTAGCTCTGGAACACCAAACAAAGTCAAGATTGACCTTAAGTTTGTGTTTTAGAGTTTTCGTTCGCAATTTATGCCAATTTGTGGAGTTTATGGCCTAAAATTGAGCTTTGGTGGTATTTTGGGGTTTGGAGTGTCAGATCGGAATTCTAACACTTCCAGTAGCTCCAGAATGATAATTTTAGGCTAGGGGAGGTGTTGGTTCAATTTCTGGACTTGTCATTGCATTTTTTGAGTTGTTGGTGGAAAATTCTTGAATTTTAGCCTATAGGTTGACCGGGTAAACATTTATTCGAATGTCTTCAGATCCTAAGTTCGTCTATACAGTTGAGACCAAAATGTCATTTTGGGTGTCTTTGCATAGTTTATTTGCATAAATTAGACTTCGAATACATTTTGAGTGGTGATTTGGGGCATGTTTCTTCTCATGGTTTTGCTATCAAAACCTGCAACTAGTGCAGGTGAGCTTCTTCTATGTAATCGCGATAGCCTTTCACGCGTTCGTGATTCAATAGCTCTAGATTCTACATGATTGTGAGGTAGGTCCTAAAACATGATGCTATAGCCAATTCCGCTACACGATCGCGAGGTAGCTCATGTGATCGTGATGACCAATTCCTCAATACTATGCAATCACGACTCACCTCACACGATCGCGATTAGTAAGGTAATTGGTAGTATATAATTTTCGACACCACCCCAACTTCTTATTTTAGAACATGTATTACGTTTTAACTCATTTTTGGAGAGAAAATCTTCCCCCAAATAGCATTCTAAGGTCAAGAAAAATCCTCATATCATTTCCCTTTGATTTCCACATGTTTTGGGTAAGTCACTCTCCCTTTTTATTCTTGAAATTCTTAGTTCCCACGATTAATGGATCCAAGTATTATCCAAATTTTATGGTGTAATTATTTGTTTCCCTAGTATATTTTACTCTAGTATCATTAAAACATCATCATTTAAACGTTAAATCCATAAAGATTGAATCTTTGACCCTGTTCGGGTCAAATTTGTTCGGGCTGTTTTGAAGCCCTTTCTGTACTTGAATTGTGCTCAATTTTGGAGCGCAAGTTCCTGGTAATGCTGGGAACTTTGTAGTAAAGGTTAATTTCAATTTCGGTGAGCGGGTCCTACAAGACCATTTTAAGCCCAGTATGAGGCACTTTCCAGAACTTAGCATAAATTTTACTGTTAGACTCGTATTAACATATAGAATACTTTGGTACAAGTTTCAAATCATTTGGAGATCATTTGACGTCAGTCAGAGTAAGATTCATAAATTTGCAGTGCCATATCGTCGGACGAAAAATAGGCTCCATAGGGCTATCTCTGGGCTTATAACCTTAATAATTGTACTAAATAGCATCCATGGGTTGGGTAGCTAGTTGGATAAAGTGATCTTGTATCATTACTTCATTCGTTCCATGTTGATATTTATATTTTGGCATCAGGTTGGTATGTTTCCTGTAACATAGAGGTTGACTAGAGATACCTGTGCACAACATAGGATGTTGATATTACATGATCATGTGTTGATATGTTGTGCATTCTTAGCTCCGATGGGAGTGCATTAGGGCTTGGTCAATATCACCACATGATTTTGAGCCGCAGAGGCTAAAGACATATTTTGGTAATAATGATAAATAACAATGTGAGTTTAGGAAGTGAAATATTTAATAATAATAATATAAGTAAATGACCTTTTTATTGTATAAAATTGACATGGTATCAAGTACCCGGTAATACCATTTTTACTTGTTTTAGCCCAGGCTTTACACACTGACATCGGGAAATATAATTTGACTAATTAATGTTGGCACTTGAGTTTGACCCAAAATCGGCACTGAGTATAGCCCCTGGGACTTGAGTCCATCGTCGTACGGTAGTAAATACAATTTTTTTTACACTTATGGCACTACTGATCATAGGAACATCTTACCCTATTTATTAAGGACCTTTTGGTGATACTATGATATACAAGCTTTGTACACCTTGACTTGTTGAGTAAGACTTGACGATACTATTTGATATGAGGCACGAGATGCCAGACTTGAGACCCTTGAGGCTCTGTGATTTGGGATGTGAGGTTATGACAACATTAGAAATTATACATGGTGACGCGCCCCCATAGACCTGCCTTCGGTCTT
>JBDJHY010002300.1:0-14082 GCA_039654485.1 Withania somnifera | reverse complement strand
ATGGGTTTAGAATGGTCAAAAGCTCTTTGTTGGTCGTTTTCTGAAATTTTAACTCAAGTCATTCCCCCCCCCCTCCCCCCCCCAATTCCCTTTTTCTATTATTTTGGTTAAATGACAAAATAACCCCTCATTTAATTAGGGTTATTACAAATACGTTTAGTTATCTCTTGACTTTGAGCACTAGTCATAGATTTCCTTGAATGTTTTTTCTTAATATCCTTAAGTTCCTTGATTTGATTTGTCAAAAGAAAAAAAGGAATTTTGTTCATAGGTTCTTGGCTAAGATTTAGTGGTGAATGTTCTTGTCGGTGTAATATATGATATTTCAGTTTATTTACCCGCATGTTATTAACTTATTTCTTTTGGGGGGAGGCCCGAGTCACCTGAGCCTTCGCGTGTCGCCCAGGCCTGCGCACCCTTAGAAAATAGATTGTGATAATATTAACTTTGGAAAAAAAGGCATCTTACCATGTAAGATACTGTTAGGGGTCGTTTGTTAGCTTGTAATGAAACAAGTTATCCATGTATTAAACTTTGTATAACTTATACAATGTTTGGTAGATGGAAAGGAAATAAGTTATTCATGTATAAATCTAATACAATGTTTGGTAGGTGGATAGGAAATAAGTTATTCATGTATAAATTAATACGACTATTGGTAGGTGGATAGGAAATAAGTTATTCATGTATAAATTAATATGACGTTTGGTAGGTGATAGGAAACACGCATAACTAATGCATGTATAAGCTATGAGGAAATTGATGTATTATTTTTATGTGGAGTAGAAGATGGGATAATTAATCTCTAGATAGTAATTCGTGAATAAAAAATTAAAATAACCATATTGGCTTCATCACTTCCACTTGAATACTTTCCTTTTCTACATAAACAATCAACTTGGATTGAAATAAAAGAGGTTTGACAGCCGTTAAATAAACATGCCTGCTTGGATGAGGAAATACATGCATAATTAATACATGCATAATTAAAACCCACATAATTAATACCCACATAATTCTAACTAGCTAACAAACAGCCCCTTAGTGCTTACATTTGTCAAGGCATGTGCGATCACTTCTGTTTTACTGTATGCCAACTACGTTTGAGATGGATTCTTCTATGTTAGTCAGGTTTATTATACGACTCAACTACCTAATGGATTTTCTCTTCTCATGGACTCCTTTGTTAGTGACCTTTTAATGTTTTCCCCCATTTTTTCAGGTTATGATCATGAAAATGCTGAGCCATCCCAATATAGTTAATCTTATTGAGGTGATTGATGACCCAACAACTGATCACTTCTACATGGGTATTCCTTGCACATTCCTATAAATCCCACTTCATTTAGATTTGTGGCTTGCTATGTATATTGAATCATATTTTGGTGAAGAAAAGAGGGCAAAGACACAATGCTAATTTTTTCTTTTGTTTTGAACAGTCCTTGAATATGTGGAAGGAAAATGGGTTTGTGAGGGTGCTGGTCCAGTAGGTGGTCTCGGAGAAAATAAGGCACGGACATATTTGCGTGACACAGTATCTGGCTTGATGTATCTACATTCTCATGTATGAAAACATTCTCTTAGTAATTCTTTGGAAGAAACAATTTTTGGTTGTTGATCTGTCTCATGTTGTCTTTACGTCATGACCTCTATGTGCATTTTTCTTAATTTACATGATGTTATAGGCATCATTAATCATCAATATTTTTTTTGAAACTGGTAACTTTAATTAATCATCAACTTTTGTTATATCATTTTCAGAGGAACTCCACTTCCATGTATTGGGTTGTTGTGTTATCCTTGATTGACTGTTGAACTACATTCTAAAGTATTTTCTTACTTTAACTAAACACTTAGAATCATGGAGTACGGATTGGTGAGCTATTCTTTATGTACCATCCCATGCTCTATTTAAATGTGATTGAAGAATGAAATGTTAACCTTCAATGTTTAGGTTGCTTGGGTTATGATGAAAGTGGTTAATTTTTTAACCAAAAGCCTTAAACTAAGGAGAAACACCCCCAAAAGTAAGTTTTTAGGGTAAATGGTGTTTAGGTTGTTGTGTTATGATAAAACTGTTGAAATTGTCAAACAAAAGCTTAAACTAAGGAGAAATTACCAAAAGGTAAAAGTTTTTAGGATAAATAATATGATTTGAATATATTCCTGGAAGTTTACCCGACATATGAAGAGCAAAGTTGAGGTAAATCTGTTATCAAGGTTTTGTTTGCTAGGAGTCTTTTGGTCTTGCTTTGTAGTTGTGGGGAAAGTGCATGCGACCTTAGTGCCAGAGAGCATAAAATCTTCAAATATTCGGTTGCCGCAAGGCTAAATGGACATGGTTAGTGGGTACTCATATAGCCAACACGTGCTAAGTTGAAATTGCAATGTTTTAGTAGTAATTGTTCTTGGGTTCTTCAACTAGGATCTGTCTCCTCTACAAGTGGCCTTTTGCATTAGAAACTTCTTTTGTGGTTCTTCCCTTCCCTTTTCCCTTTGTGGGCAAGGTAGCTATTTTGACCTGAATCATGATGATCTTTTTCACTTTTCAAATACTACCATAACATTGTTTATTTTATCAGTTGCTTGTTGAGCTAGATGTAATCATTTGATAAGGTGCCTATGACATTCATTGCGAAGGGGAAGTCTCTGAATTTAAGGTATAAGGAAGTCAAGGAACCAAGTGAAGGATCACTCTTTTCCTGCATGATATGATTAACAACAACATACCCAGTGTAATCTTACAAGTGGTTACCATGTTAAATGCCAACCGTAGAGTTGAACTATTCGACCCATGCATATTCCTTAGATTACTTTATCAATGCATCAGTAACTTTAAGGCTTAGCAGACACCTATATGTCGCTGATAGATCTCAGTAATATGCTTTTTGTAGTTTTAACATCTATGTTTTTTCTGCTCTTGAACAGAATATAATCCATGGGGATATTAAGCCAGACAATCTTTTAGTTACTGCCTCTGGCAGGGTGAAGATTGGTGATTTCAGTGTCAGCCAAGCTTTTAAGGTATGACCTCTCAACAATGGTGTGTTCTTCGGCTTTATTCCCTTTTTCTTTGTAGATTCATGTTCAAGGGTTTGTTCTTGAGCATTTTCATTCATTTCATTTTTGGTTTGGGGATGTGGCCCGTGGGTCTTTCAAATTCGCGTGCTTCCTTGACTTATTCTGCAATTGGGTATGTTCGTTATTATATTTCTGTAGTTCTGTGGTATCTATTCTCCACTTAGGGATTCTTGGTGTTTTTCCTGCAACTAGCTGTTGATGACCTTGATCAGACTTGTTATCCAAACATTATCTCTGTGAGCTGTTAGATAAACGCAAGGCTGAATATGCATCTCATCATTCATTGGAGCTGTTCCACACATTGTTTGCATGGAAGTCTGAGTTGCGGGTCGAACTTCCACCTGCCTGCGCTCTCTGTGTCCTTTTGATATTTACTTTCTAAAGAGCTTGCCCACAGTTACTTGGGAAAAGTCGCATTTCATTCTGTGGGTTTCTTATGGCTTCAAGAGGGTCTGAATGCTGGGAATTCCCTTTAACGAAGGGGAAACCATGCTGCCAGCACTTCCCGAACCAAAATCCATCCGAGGGACTGTTGTTGTCCTGGAGATGAAAAATCCTAGTATTTTGATTCTACTGCTGTGTAGAAAGGTGTTTATTGAGGTGGATGATCGTCCTTTAGCAGTTATTGGAGGAGGGAGTGGTTTGTCCAATTGAGTAAAGGGAGAATTTTTAAGGTTGGGGGAATTTGTGGGAGTTCTTTTGAGGGAAGGAGGATAAAGTCCTAGATTGCTTAATTTGGTAGAGTAGTTGTTTTATTAGCGGCATCAAGAAGATGCTATAACAACAACAACAACAACAACATACCCTGTGAAATCCCACAAGTGAGGTCTAGAGAGGTCGGTGGAGTGTACGCAGACCTTACCATTACCTCGAGAGTAGAGAGGCCGTTTCCAAAGACCCACGGCTCAAGTGCAGTAAGTCCCAAGTATGAAAAAGAGGAAAATGAAGAAGCTAACATACAGTTACAAAGGAAGTGGTGCAAAGGCAACAAGAAGGGAACAAAAACAACAAAAAAATAATGCGATAATTGAAAAAAAATACACAGTAGGTGGTGATTGATAGTAAAGGAATAACACAAAACAATGCGACAATGGTAAAAAAAAGAACTTAGGGATGGCTCCTAGATTGATAATAGATATTGAAAGAGGCAAAAGGAGGTAGGTGTGTTGCAAAAGGGGCAATAGGGAGGGGAGGGAAGGGAGATGCGGATGGCCACCGGATGATGAGATTGTGGGGTATAGAATGAGAGGTGAAAGGTGGGCCATTGGGGAAGAGAGTTTTGGAGACAATTATGGCTTTCAAGAGATGGGGAAAGTTCGGATGAAGCCTAAGTGCATCCGCCACAGCCACAGTGCCTAAAAAAAGGAGGGGTAACGTGCATCAAACTTGTAGGCCTATTAGTATGGTAATATAATTTCTAAAGTGCTTTCTGCCGACGAAAGAGTGCATTGGATGAGAGTATCTTTCCCTAAATGCATTTCTACAAGGCCGACAAATGTTGGATATGGCTTTGTGGCAACTGAGGTGGTTAAGTCTAGAAGGAAAATGGGAGAGTTTCATTGGATGTGAGAGTATCCTTTGAATAAGGCAGACAAAATTTGGATGTGGCTTTGTGGCAAATGAGGTGGTCTCTAGAAGGAAGAAGGGAGAGTTGCATTGGATGATAGAGTATCCTTCCCATAATGCATTTGTATAAGGCAGATAAATTCTGGATGTGGCTTTGTGGTAAATGAGGTGGTTAACTATTAGAAGGAAAAAGGGAGGCTGGGAGTGTTATGCAAGTTGGATTTTGAGAAGGCATATGATCCTGTGAATCCGAAATTTTGTGACTACTACATGATGAAGTGGGGTTCGGGAACAAGTGAGTCAGTGGATTAAGTTTTGTATCTCTACAGTTGGATTCTTAGTCGTCAGTCATGGCAAATGGAAGGCCTTCTGGTTTCTTTGCCAGCTCAAAGGGTCCGAGACAGGAACTTCATGCTATTCATTTACTGAATGATGGACAGAGCAATAGCAGGAGGCTTTTTGAGGGGCTTTTCTGCTTCCACTGGGAACAAAGTATTATTAGGGTTGACCATCTTCTATTTGCAAACATGCAAATGTGTGTCAGCTGATATATACTTGGGACTGCATTGATCTCTGGCAGCCTTTAGCCTTTGTGTACTGAGACATATTATGCATTTCTGTTGCATTTGAAGTCCCTAAAATGAGAGAAAACTCTTGATGCCTGTTATTATACATACTCTAGTATAAACTTTTGGGACTCAAGGGTTTAGGGCAATGGAATTAATGTAAGTTATGTTTGCTGTGGCTTAAATTAGCTTCTTCTTTCTCTTTCAGTTAATTGCTAACTTCAGTGAACTGTCTTGTTTGTAGGATGATGATGATGAGCTTAGGCGGTCTCCAGGCACTCCTGTTTTTACTGCTCCTGAGTGTTGCTTAGGTTAGAGTCTCGGGTCCCAATATTGACGTTTATATAATCCTTTTACTTACGGAAGTGGTTTCTTTTTATTACTGTTCCCTTTGTTTCAACTTGTTGGTCTTGCTTTTCCTTTTGGTCCATTTCGAAACGAATGCCTCTTCCTTTTTTTTGCAATTCTTTAATTTCAACTTTTCGCGTGACATGTCGACAAGATTAGGATATTTTGTACATTCGACTTGTCTTTAGTTTCGGATCACAAGGTTAAATAGTCTTTTTACTTAAACACCGTGCCAATTCAAAGCCAAGCAAACAAATTGAAATGGCGGGAGTATTATGTTTTGTTGAGAAAGGTAACAATAAACTGAAGTGGTTTCCTCTTACTAGTAGGACTAACATATCATGGAAAAGCAGCTGATACATGGGCAGTGGGTGTCACACTTTACTGTATGGTATTGGGAAAATATCCATTTCTAGGAGATACACTCCAGGATACATATGACAAGGTAAGGGTCGTCTTGTTGCTGATGTATAATAATATTGCTAAGCCCCTCAATTCTTTAACAGCCTGCATTCTGTATTCCCAGATAGTAAATAACTCCCTCTCTCTCCCTGATGGCATGGATCCCCTGCTGAAGAATTTACTTGAGGGCCTTCTCTGTAAAGGTTGTCCATCGTTCATGCCTTCTGCTACCTTATTCTCTATGAGTTGAATTTCCGGAATATTTTATTTTTCTTAAATTTGTCATATCTGTTGCTCCTGGTTATCCTAAAAAGTAGTGTGTCATGCAGATCCGGTACAAAGGATGACTCTCCAGAGTGTTTCTGAGCATGAATGGCTTGTAGGTGATGAAGGTCCAATCCCTCAGCATTTATGTTGGTGCCAGCGCCAAAAATTACGAAAGGAAGTATCAGATGGGAATGTGGAGGATGCTTTCACTTGATACAATCTCAACAGAAGAATATTCCGTGACTTCAATTTTCTGCATCTACTTTTTAAATTTCCGACTTTGGGATGGTATATACAGTAGTTTTACAGGCAAATGAATATAGGATAATAGAGCATGATTGGCTGAGTAAATTCTGTGAGTTTTCTAGCTGTAAGTGGGAGTACCGGAAGACACAAGACGCGCTTCAGTTAAATCTCTTTAATAAATCCCATATCATGTAGGACTAAATTTTGGAATATAAATCAGACATTTTAATTTTGAAAGCAAGTATTGCTGGGTTCGTTTTCTTTCTTTTTCTTGCTTAATGTGACGTTATCTGGGCATTCGGAAATTTCCGATGTGCATTAATATTAATTGGAATATCCAGGACATGAACACGTATTATAGTGAAAACTTAAAAAGTGAAGGACATGTACACATTATAGTGAGAACTTATAAAGTGACAAGATCTAGGGTTGTTTGGTTTGAAGTCAAGTTTCACCAAGCGTGCTATTTATTCGAGAACTAAATATATTGATAGAAAATACCATTGGAGTATAAGATTTAGAAAGAACAGACATATGAAAGTTTCGTAGGAAAATAGATGTTGAATTAGTTGCCAAATACGAATCCACTGTTTCGGTTTTCTGTGTTCAAATTTGTATAAGCAGTGTGAATCTTCTGCTTTGGTTTTCGGTAGTCAAATTTGAATAAGTAGTGTGAATTTAAATATCGGAAGCCAAATGTCAGATAATTAATATGTGCATAAGTCGTACATCAGTTTTCATATTATTTTAATATACAACATAAAAGGTAAAATAAATAGTAGTGAACTAAGCGTACATAAAAATGTCCTTGTCAGAGATAATATTTTTTAATTTTTTTTTAATTATAAGAAATATGGAAGAGGACCGATGCCTTCATCCACCCGTTGATTTTATTATGTCCTCAACATCCATCTATGGGTCCAAAATAACCTTTTTAAAAAAAGTTAATGACATGAATTTTTGTTATTAATTTATATATAATTAATTAAATTAACTAATAAATCCAAACTACAAACCCAAATTCCTAATTAAAATGATCTTAATTATAATTGTTGCTCTTTCAATTCATTTCTAAGTCTACAAAAATGTAACGTACTTGAGCCACTAGAAATTTTTTGAAACTATAGTTACCTTTTACGTTATGAATTTCCTTTCGTACCCTAAAACCACTGCTTTATGCCAACGGATACAGCCCCCTTAAATTCATATATAACTGCACTTTAAATATTCTCCGAATAGCTTTACCTCTAAAACTTACAAAGACATTGTACTTCCATCGAGGACAGTACTCTGAACTACTCACAAAAGAAGATGATGCCATGGATTCAGTTGTACATCTGACACAAACTGTGTGCTAGTGTGGTAATAAGATGAAGAAATAAAAACAAAATAAAAGATGAATCTTTCTGTGAATCAGCATCTTAATGCTATACTGATTAGAGCATAAAGCTAGTCATTTTTCTCCGAGTATTGGTTAACCAAGAAGTTTAGTGAATATCTTAACAGTCGTAGCATGTCAAAACTGCAAAAAGATGATATAGGTTAGAAATAACCAAGGAATGGTCGGCGTAACTCTTAATAAGTGAGTTAAGAATAGATTTGTAACACCTGATAGAAAATTGTTTCAAACCAAATCCTATGATCAAATGGGAGCACACAGAAGCACGCACATACTTGGTGGAGGAAATCACTGAGAAATGAGTTGAAAGATATGGTTTAAAAGGGGCGGGTAAATGGGTATTTGGGTCGGGCACGTCATTTTAATTAAGGATTTGGGTTTATGAGTTAGGTTTATTATTTAATTTAATTAATTACATATGAACTAAGCGTGCTTGGGCGAGAGTAGTATTAGGATGGGTGACCCCTGGGAAGTCCTCGTGTTGCATCCCTTCTTTTTAAAGGGGAACTTTGGAGTAACTGGTAAAGTTGCTGTTATGTGATCAGGAGGTCACAAGTTTGAGCCTTGGAAACAGCTTCTGACAGAAATGCAAGGTAAGACTGCGTACAAAAAATCTTTGTGGTCAGGCCCTTACCCGGACCTCGCACATAGTGGGATCTTAGTGCACTGGGTTGTCCTTTTTAATTACATATGAACTAATAGAAAATAACTGCCAAAAGAAAATCTAATAGAAAACTAATAGTATTAGGTTGGGTGACCCCTGGGAAGTCCTCGTGTTGCATCCCTCCTTTTTGAAGGGGAACTTTGGAGTAACTGGTAAAGTTGCTGTCATGTGACCAGGAGGTCACGAGTTTCAGCCTTGAAAACAACCTCTGGCAGAAATGCAAGGTAAAACAGCATACAATAAACCCTTGTAGTTGGGTCCTTCCCCGGACCCCGCACGTAGTGGGATCTTAGTGCATTGGACTGTCCTTTTTAATTACATATGAACTAATAGAAAATAGCTGAAAAAAAAAAGAAAAAACTAATAGAAAACTAATAGTATTAGGATGAGTGACCCCTAGGAAGTCCTCGTGTTGCATCCCTCTTTTTTGAAGAGGAACTTTGGAGTAACTGGTAAAGTTGCTGTCATGTGATCAAGAGGTCACGAGTTCGAGCCTTGGAAACAGCCTCTGGTAGAAATGCAAGGTAAGACTGCGTACAATAAACCCTTGTGGTCGGGCCCTTCCCCGAACCCCGCACATAGTGGGATCTTAGTGTATCGGGCTGTCCTTTTTAATTACATATGAACTAATAAAAAATAGCTGAAAAAAAAAACTAATAGAAAAATACCACGCTATTAGTAATTTTTTAAAATAATAGGGTAAGTTAAATAAAGGGCATTTTAGAGCCCAATAATAGGGTATGTTAAATGAAGGACATTTAGAGCCCATAGGTAGATGCCAATGGTATAATAGAGCCAATAGGTGGCTGGAGGGAATTTTAGGTCCTTTTCCATAAGAAATATTATATTATTTAGTCCTTTTTCATTTTCGTTAATAAAAGATGGCCCATTTTGGCTTTTTGATTATATATATATATATTATTTCATCTCCAAATAATAGTCCGCATATCTAAAAGTTAGAGGTTTGGAGGTAAACCCTAAAATCTAAAGGTTTTAAAGAAAGAATATGCAAGTTCAGTAGCATACCTTTGTGACAAATGTTGATGTAAGGATTGATTCTAAAGTCATCACCACAAAAGGTAGTGCATAGGTGGATGGGTCATATCTTGTGTCTTGTATGATAAAAATGTATTACCATGCCTTAAAGGTAAGTTGTAGTGGTGGTCAGACAAGATAAGTTATAAAGGCAGAGTGTTGGCCGGCTAAGAAATCACATCTAGAAGATGAGAGTAGTTGAGTTGAGGATGTTGGTATGGATGTGTGATCATAGTAAAAGAGATAGATTCAGAAATGAAGCTACCCTAATAAGGTTGGTGTGACGTTTATGGTGAACAAGATGAGGGATCCGAGATTGAAATGATTTGGGCATGTAAAGAAAAAATGCATTGGTGTTGTAGTAAGGAGGTGCGTGAGGTTAGCTATAGTGCGTGATGCACATACCCTCAACTTGAAAATAGAGTTCAAAAGCTTTTCATCTAGTAGATGCTTTGGATACTTAGAGGGGGCTAATAATGAGGGCTTGAAATCCAATGTCACAAGCCAAAATTCCAAGACCGTGATGGCACCTACCTTATTCCACCACAATAGATTAGCTTGACACACACTAACACCAAACTTTCACAATAAAAGAACATATGGGGAGAAGTACAGGTATACATTGATAATGCTCCAAATATAAAAAATAACATGAAAGATGGAATCAAAACAATACTCAAAAAATACCTTAAGACTTAGCTTTCGTGTACAAAAGAGAAACTCTAAAAGTACGTAGATCTAAAAAATGTAAGAAATAAAGTACAAAATATAAATAATGGACAAAGCCAAGGTGAATCTAGATGGCATAAGCTAATCACAACTTCGACTAATCTAGCTAGAACAATCCTCAACTCATAGGATCTGCTCTTACCTAGATCTGCATCGAAAGGATGCAGGAAAATAGGGGTGAGTACAATCCATTTGTACTCAGTATGGATCATAGACCGACTGAGATTAAGTAGAACTAAATCAAATAAAAAGTACAAGGCCATATACACTCAGATAATTATCGACTAGTAAAAATAAAAGCTGTAATAATAACTCATCACAGTTCAATAAAACGGGAATAAGGTACATAAGATGCAATGCAATAATGTGAGATGGTATGAAATGCAACATGAGCTCCAATATACAATACCCGAGCATATAAGCTCCAAGAAAAGACCTATGGGTGCTAACTAATCTATGTATCAATACTTGATATCACTCGGTATAACTGATCCTCACCATTCAATACTCACAATAGACTACACACCATAACAAGACCTCACCATATGACACTCACAACAAATCACTCTATTTGAAAATTAGTAACCTTATCAAGCCATTCGGATAAGCAATGATATGATAGAATATGAATAGCTTATTCATAATAAAATAATAGTAGAGGTAATATGCGTACAAGCTTAGTATCGACCTCTACTTATAGCCACGATATCGAATTGGGGATCCAAGTTTCATATAATCACAACCTCTCAGAATCATGTTCCGGTAACGAAAAGATAATTAGAATCTCATAATACAAATAAACACAATCCCCTACACGAACACTAATAAAATAATCAACTTATAAACTCTAAAATTATCAGTAACCCCCAACTCTAAGCATGCTTTACTCGATAATCATTACCCAAGAAAAGTTTCATGAAGGTTAAGTGATACCCTCCTTAAAGTTGAATCATACAAAACTCCCCAATAAAAAAATGAGTGTTCCCTTTTCACACCTCACACAGACTTAGAACGTGCACAATCTTTTAAAGATAAATTCTACAAGTAAACAAAAATCCAATGATACTCATAATGTACTACTTCTATTTTGGGTCTAAAAGTTGGTAAAAAGTTAATCTCGAGCCTACAAAGGCAAAACTTGAATTTTATTGCAAAAATAATTTACCTATAAATTTGGAAAGCTCAAATATGAACTTTAACCAAAATCTAAGTTGAAATCATCTACCAAAACACCTTTTAGATGTTGGAGCCAAATTTGAATTTTGAGAAATCTGTTAATTAAGGACGAAATCTATATCATGATCTTTCAGCATAAAAAATATAAAATATTAGTTTGGGAACTTATCCAGTGCTTAGATGATGGAAACTTTTTGAAAATTTTCCCTAAAAGCTCCCTATTCAAGGGCAATAAATTGGCTGAAAAGATCCATATAAAGGTGAAAAGGTGAGAAAATACTAAAATTCCCTTTATTAAAATCAAACTAAAAATCACAAAATAGGCTCTACGAGTCATCCCACTAGCAGTGGTCTTATTTTCATGAGCCGTGAAACAATTGTGATATCATACCACATAAAGGACAACTCATAACTCAATCCACGAGTTAGCTCATGAGTCGTAGAACCCATTCCATAGATTGTACTATTGGCTCGTGGCCTCAAATCAGCAACTAGCCAAATAAAGGACCACTTCACGAGTTGTGGAATCTATTCCACAACTCATACTATTGAATCATGGATTGTGGGTGAGAAAGAAAGAAAATAACATATCAAGACTATACATAGAATCATGACTCGTGATTCTATTTCCACGAGTTGTGGTTTCTTAACCACAAACCACTGGAAAAACTTCCAATCTTTAACATTTTATCCTGACTAAACATATAAATCCACACTGTTGGCCTTAAAATCCCAACGAAGAGTCATTATAGAATAAAATCATATTCCAGATCTAGTGAAGCCACATAATTCCATTTCAATCTATGAATCATCAAACACTTATCAAACCACCCTATGAACCTTAACTCCTTCCAAAAACCAAAACACACAAAATCCATACCAGCCTTTCGATTCCGATTCCAACTCTAATTGGTCAAACACAGTATAAATCAACTACGAGTAGGGTAAAAGTATTATTTTATCAAATAAGTAAAAAATGACTGGGAGGATTATTACATCATCCACTACTAAAAATTAGTTCTATCCTCGAACATAAAAATGAGAGAGAGAGAGAGAGAGTACCTAAAGAATAAAAAACTGAGAATATCTACTACATATGCCATCCTCAATCTCCCAAGTAACCTCCTCAATCGGATGATTTCTCCATTGAACCTTCAAAAGGTATCTCCTTGGTCCTTAAGTTCCTAACATGTCTATCCAAAATAGCCACGAGCTCCTCCTCAAAATTCAAATCTGGCTCCCAAGCTGCTGAATCCCACTAAATCACATGGGAATCATTAGGGATGCACGTCCTCAACATAGAAACATGAAAAAATAGATGCAAGACTGACAAACTAGGTGGAAATTCCAACTCATAAGCCACCTTACTAATGCAACGTAGAATCTTAAAAGGCTAATGAATCTAGGTCTAGGCTTGCCCTTCTTCCCGAAACTCATCACACCCTTCATGTATGACACCTTAAGAAATACAAGATATCTATCTATAAACTCTAAATCATGGTCCCTCCTTTCAATGTAACTATTTTTCCTACTCTAAACCATTAAAAACCTACTTTGAATTATCCTGAATTTGTCCATAACAAATTCGTGACCAAAGACTTGACCTAGAAATCATCAAATTATCCAACTAGATATCTACACCATCTACCATATAAATCATCTAATTGTACCATATGAATATTGCACTGATAGTTGTTGTATTAGGCAAACTTAGCTAGTAGAAAGAATAGGTCCCAGTGAATACCAAAATCAATCACACATGCTCATAGCATATTCTCCAACACTTGAATACTCTGCTTGAACTGTCTATCAATATAAGGATGAAATATCATACTCATGTCTAATTTAGTGCCTAAACCATACGGTATCTTTCTCTAAACATGAGATATAAAGTGATTATCTTGATAAGAAATAATAAATATATGGACTCCATGCAATCAAACTATCTTGACTGAGTTATGTTTAGGCCCACTTCTCTACGCTGTACTTGATAACACCTAAAAATATATTAAATACAATGATCATTGTCAATTTATATTTCCTAAGGAGTGTTCGGAGTCGATCCCAATCAGTCTAATTTTACTATAGTGTAGGAATTCACTACTTTAGTGCTAGTTAACTTCGATAAAAGGAACAAATAAAGTTTGGGCGAGATCTATTTCTACAAGTTTGGGAGATTATCGAATTACCAAAGTATCATTGGTACGCGAAGTATTGAATTGATTTACCAATGTTAAATGTCTTGGGGATGTGCATAGACATAGTTAATTACTAACGAGGGTGATTGGGAATTAGCTTGCAGTGCATACATCAAGATTGGGTAAACTAGGCCATGGTTGGACATTTAAATATCTCTATTCTAACATCTGTAGTGATCATTCCAGTCTCTCGATAGGATAAACTCACATTTCTAAACAACCTAATGTTTCACCACTTAACAACTCATCGCTAAGTATGTTAATTAGATAGTTTTAACCCCAAAATGATGCTATTGATGATTTCTCAAGGATTAGTCCCACTATCATGGTGATTAACCTTGGGTAACCATTAAGTTAGAGTTTGCAACCTCAATTTCAACACAAAACTCAAAATCAACAATAGAA
>JBDJHY010002082.1:0-14083 GCA_039654485.1 Withania somnifera | reverse complement strand
CATTGGAATTCCAGTGTATATTTGATACTATAAGCAATGTATATTCAATTAATGAAGAAATAATAAAAATAAATGGATTATGGGATGATTTCATCAATTTCAAATCTGGTTATATTGATGGTGTAAACTAAGAAATTTAGGAATAAAAAGAAAAGAAAACTTACCCAAAAACGTGTGGAATCGATGGGGAATGATGTGAGAACTTCTTTGATCTTGAAATGCTATTTGGGGAAGGGTTTTTTCTCAAGAACGAGTTGAAATGGAATGGGTCTGCTGAAATAATGACTAGGGGTCGTGCAGGAAAATATATACAGTGCTAGGTATAGAGGTCATCGCGATCGTGTGCACTTATGCCGTGATCGCATAGAGTACGGGGAAATGGCCATCACGATCGCGTGAGGTATACTCGTGATCGTGTAGATTACACTGGTCACTGCTTCATCATGATCATGTTAGTTAGGCTCATGAAGCATAGATTGTCAATGAAACATGATCGCATGAAGCCCATCGCGATCGCGTAGAAGGATTGTACTTGCACTAGTCACAGGTTTCTGCTAAATTTTTAGAACTCCCAACGGGGCTTTGGCAATCAAAAAGAGTCAAATTTTAACAACACAAACATGTAAAAAATATGGATACGACATTCTGGACTCAACTGAATCAACAAAATAGAAATCTAAGGTCGTTTAAGTAGAATGACCCCTCAAACCAAATATAGCCAAAAACGCACTTTTCTACCGACACCTAAAAAATCCAAAAAAAAGTCTAGAAATTATACCAACACCTCACTTATACTAAAATCACCCTTCCAGAGCTGTTGGAAGTGTTAGAATTCCAATCCGACACTCTAAACATCAGTTTACCACCCAAGCTCTACTTTAGGCTTTAAACGAAACTAGAATCCACAATTTAGCATAACTTGAAAACGGAAGCTCCAAATCACAAACCTAAGGTAAGTCTTGACTTTTTTTGGCATTTCAAAGCTAATGAAATTGTAAGAATTTAATTTCAAGCTCGACTTGAAGGAAAGTTGACTTTGGTCAATGAGTACTTAGTTTTAGGCTCTAAAACAGACAATTTGAGATATTTCTCAACTGAGTCACCAGGGATCCGAACTACTGGGCCCAGAAATTCATAAATGATTTGGGGAAACTACCAAAACACTATATAAAGCAAAACATCACTATTTATCATAAATAACCATGAGGGTCATTACAACACTTGAGAGGGATTTTGATCCTAGCTTTTGAGTTGGATCCGGGCACTAGGCCCCTTTTTATATCTCTGTGTTGTTTGATTTATGTTGAGTTGAGGGAACTTAAGGTTTAATTTTTGGACTTGAAACGTGCTTATGGAGCCTTTTTCTTCTTATGCGTTTGTGTTCTCCCTTGTAGATGGTTCTTTAGTAGTGGATCAAGGGTATTGATACTAAAGCTACTTTTCTTGAGAAATGGTGGCCTAATAGATCTTGGTTGTTTATCATATGGCTAGTTGCAGTATAATTGTCAGTTTGGGGGTTATAATCTCGAGTTTTTGACTGAGTGTGGATTGGATGTTGAGCTGAGATGCTCTACTCACCTTGTACTAATATATCATAGTGGTACAACAAAATTTTGGTTGGTATAGTAAGGTTTGGGGAGTGGTTTGGTTGAAATATATTTATTTTCCCCATGTGAGGTTTGTGGATTAGCATACTCGATGGTCTGGTATCGATATATCATCGGTCTTCCTCTCATTAAAATGTTATTAGATTGTGTGATCTAGATGGATGCTCCCCTACAGCTACCGATTGAGTACAAGGTAGACTTGTTATGACTTATTCTTTATAAGTTCTTTTGTGCCGGTATCGACTTATCTAATTGGGGTCAGGTTTTTTTGATATATTGGGAGGCTTCTGGGTTGGGTTTGTGGTGTATTGGTTGTAAATAGATTGGCATATGCTTCAGGTAGTTTTTGGTGCAGTGGGGTGATTGACCCTCCTTAGACTTGGAATTGGAAATAACATTATTTGAGATTTAGAGGGATCAAATGTTCATTCTGGTGTACATTGAAAGTAATGTATTGATCCTTAGCCTACGATTAACCCTTATTTAGAGAGGTTATGACTTGAGATTGTGAATCGAGTCAGTTTTCACATTCTTTTTCAATTTAGAATGATTCTACACTTTAGGTATTCATTCATTTGCACTTGGGTTGGTTTTTTCATTATGTTGGGTTTCTGAGAGGATCATTTTGTCTCTGGGTTTCAGTCATACTATTAGCAAATATACGGTTGCGATAGTTTGATTAGATCTGGATTTGTGAACTCAAATCAAAATCTAAACAACAAAAATAAAGTATAAATATATATATGTGAATTCAACTAAATTCTAAAATTAGATAAAATTCATTAACCAAACAATGAGAAACACAAATGATATCACACACGAAAGTGTAACTCGGTGATTGATCAAGAAGAAGTTACATTTGATCAATTAGGAGATTCGACCATTCCTGGTATACTCGATTATGGAGCCATAGGATTCACCCACCAATGGTTGTGATATGCACTACAAAATACTCTAATCCCTATTACAAGATTGAAACTAATATCCATGTTTAGACAAAGTAGTCTAAGAACAAAAATATTCTAAGTAGCGTATATATAGTAGCTATTACGGTCTTCATTCAAAATGGGCTTTCTGAACCATTTAGGCGGCCCTAAGTGACACTTGACTACCACATAGTAAGTGTTGACCGCCACTTTGAGTGTGATTGACTGCTAAGGAGTGGGTTTTACCTCCAACCATGGTGTGTTGACTTTCCTTTTGGGTAGAGAGTTGCCTTTATCCCTCTTCAATCTAAAATACCTCCCAAACATTGTAATTGTTCAAATGGGGCACTTCCAAATCACCAAAGGCATCATACTTTGTGAATAATTATTGCATTGTTTGTAGTTCTTCAGCTTGGCTTCTTGGAAATGGACTTACAGGTTGAGCACTTCATTGTGTTGTACAATCCTCCCATTCTTGGAAAGGATTCATCCTCAAATTCAAAGCATTACCTACAACACAAGGAACTGATTCACCAACATTAAAGATATTTTGAAAATTGTACTCACCTGACAAGTCAATTTTGTAGACATTCTCGTTGATCTTCTCAAGGACCTTAAATAGTCCATCCTTTTCCTTCTATATTTGTGTAAATCTCTTTTTTCTAAACTGAACCCAAAATATTTCGACTTTTCACGCATAAGTGTATGAGGTTATACAAGTAATAAGGTGACTCTTTTATGGAGTGAATTGTCGAACCCAAGGGACTTGCTGGTTAACTATTCCCTAGGCCAAACAAGTTCTTTTTAATATATTTAAGTGAAGGAGAATGGAAATATGGTGGATTTGAAGTAAGACCTAATTATAAGCTAAACTAATGTACTATCCTGGGGTACAAACACAAACAAGGAGGGTTCTAGGGTAAAGACATACTCATAATCATGCATAGTTGTGTCTTCTAGATGATTATGTTGCTTATCACGGTTATTGATTTATAAAGTAGATGATATGGACATGGTTACTCAATCTTCTAATCGTCTACCAAAATATATTAACTAACTACATCGTTCAGTAGGGATAAGCCAATCAATTCCAGTATATTAAGTTATCTTCCCATTTTTTAACTAAGTGGGAAAATCTAGGTATATCTCCATCTTAGCTGCAAATCACTCCTAAATATCTCTAAAATGTGATCCACATTTCCTATGTTCCACGTTATACCTCCCTATCCATCTATCGAGTTCAAAAATAGCATAAAAAATAAATTTTATCTTAAAGGTCATGAAGCTTTAGAATAGTAAGTTCAAGAACATAAGAATAACCAAATATGATACACAAGATACGAACCGACTAGAAATCAAACAATGCCATCGTAATTCATAGTATCAACCCTAGAAGAAGGTTTTCTTATCTTAAATGTAAATCATAATACAAAAATTTAATAAGTATAAACTAAGTGAGCCAAATACAATACAGGAACCCTCTTCATTGCCTCCTTAAATGTGATCTTCTCCCAAGAGTTGAGTGTTTTATGTGAGATTTTGTTTGGTGTGTTGTGTTATGGTTAGATGATGCTACAAGACTCTTTGAATCATGTTTAGGTCCTTATATAAGCTCCAAATTATTCCAAAAGGAGTATTAATAAGTCCCATAAGGTTTCCAACTCATATTAGGAGTAGAACCCACTTTTTGACCGATTTTAGAGAGTGTGCATCGCAAGGTTCATTTAGCGGAAGGAAGTTCCATTTCTTGGATTGTCTAGAGGTAAAACAGTGACCCATTTTAGTAACCCTCATTATACAACATCCATTTTCCCAAGGGAAGGGAGCAACGCGAGGTTTTCACTCTAAACCAGTCCACTATATCAAGTTCAATCTCGACATCTCGTCTTGTGTTTTCTTGGTACTTTGCTTCATCTGGATCTTGATTATCGATTACATCACCATATATAGTAATAATAAGATGCAAAGTAAGTTCAAAGAGAATCTACATATATCAAAATTTGAGCACCACAATGCCTAAAAATAATTCCCAATATAATCCTAAATATATAATAACAAACATTATGCCATGCAATACACAAAACTCAAATAAAGTGCACTAGAACGAGCCTAAACTAGCCAGGTTGAACTAGTTATCCCATCTAAGCATTATTTGATATTTTTGGCTCTTTTTTTAAATTAAAATGCACCTTAAAATCTAAAAATAATAATTATCACATATTTACACCATATTACCATTTAAACTCATAACACCCAAAGTTTATCCTCAAAACCAAGCTAAAAGTTAGGTATAAGATAGAAAATATGTATATACTTGCACCTAAAATCAAAATTCCCTTAAAGAATTGTTCGTCCTCGAACAAATTATTACACTCATGTACATCAATAAACACTCTAACATAACTAATTTAAACAAGACACTCAAGTTAGAACTACAATGATTATCATATGTGGCAAGTATATAATAAGCATGTTACATTATCAAATTTAAAACACATTAATGAATATTCAAAACCTTCTAGCCTCAAGAATTGACTCTAAGAATTAGAAAAATCATGCACATTACCCAATCAAGACATGTAATATATAACATATATTTCATCAAACATGTGCCCTCACAACAAGAGAGTTACCCAAATCACTCAGAACTATACAATTAAGCACAAGAATGGGTATAAGAATCAAGTTTTGCTCACGCTCACAAAGAATCCACATGTAACATATGATGACCTATAGGCTTTCCCTTAGTGTATTACTCCACTAATTTAAGAATGTAAAGTTGAAGATCAAGTAGGACTTTAAGAGTTGTAATGTAGGCTAAGGGGATGGTATGAACTATTTTGGTATAATAATAGTGACTAATCTTCCCAAGAGCTTTAATACATCACTTTTTAATTAAGAATATTTTTCGAAACACCTGTCATACACCGATTTTTACATATCAACATTAGGGAGTATTTCTCAATCAATAAATGATTCATGTTTCATTAGTTTAAACTTTTTATTACTCTCCATACAACACATAAACTTTTACGCCAATAGTTATACTTCTTTCTTCAAATTTTCACTCTTTTTTAACTTTTATTTTTAAATTAAAGTAATTCGGAGTTTTGAATCAAATTCAAGGTCGGCTAATAGATTTCGAGTCGAGAATAAAGTTGTGGATTATTCAGCGCTATATCACAATTCATTCTCGAAGAAATATGCTACATATGAGACTATCAAAGAATAGGCTAAAGGCTCAACGGGGCTAACTATGATAATACATAAAGGGTAGACAAAAAGAGGAATAAAATTAGTCTATCAAAGAAGGCCTATATCATCTCCTAAACTTAACATTTTTCATTTCATTTTTCAGAATCTCTAGGCAAGTTCTGCAAATCATTATGTAACATGAAATACACAAAAACCTTACGCACACATGACACATGTTCAAATCAAGAAGGACCCTTTAAGACTCTCAACCAAGGAATTGCAAGAATTCAGATTTAAGTTAAATTCATACAAGAGTTAAGTAAATGAGCCTAGGTGTATTAAAGGTAGTCATTCAAACTTAATTTTCATCATGATTTACAACTCAAACCAAACTTTCATCACAAGAGCTCCTATTATACAATCAATGGAAGATTCTACTTTATTGCCCAATGACTAATTTTCCCTAAAGATGGTCATCATCATCCATCATCGGAAAAGGTACCTAACTATGACTACAATATTTTTAAACTTATTCCTAAGAAAATAAAATAGGGTATCGATTAAAATCCCCCCTCCCCAGCCCCCAGGAAAAGAACTAAAAAGAAAAACCAATGGGTGGATGAAGTTTGCTTTTACCTAAAGAGCAAAAAATAAAATAAAACAAAAACTACTAAAGAAAATCCTTTAAAAATTGTCAACATAACCAACAAATAAAGAAACAAACTCCCATAGAACATTTCACCCTAAACAAAGATAATCAGATGATTTCCCACCACACAATTAAAATCATACTTTGTCCCCAAAGTATAAATTAAAATAATAGGATTAGAAATACTTCCTAAAGCTTCTAGGTCTATCTACTAGCATGCGATTTTCTTTACTTTCCTAAAAGGGTTCGGAGGACCTACACTTTTCCTCTATCGCGTTTCTAAGCTAAGACCAAAATAACACAAACAAAGGTGACACTACAAAACAAAACTAAAAACTACTTACTACATGTTTGGTTGCCTCCCAACAAGTGCCTGAATTAACATCGCGGCAAGACCTATCAACTTTTTCCTCTATCTTGTGGATATGAATTTTACCCCCAACATCGCATCCATCTTTTGGCTTATCTCATAGTGTGGTAATAAAAAGATAGTGAATCCAAGTAATGGGTAGTGCATGTTGTTTTTCTTGGCTCTAAAGAGAGGCATGCTATATTGTCTATTTTCAGGTGCAAATATAAGAATATAGGATTCTTGTTCCTCATCTTTACACTCCTCTAGTAGTTCATATGATCGAAAGACATATCATCATTTAAACATAATATCAAAAAGTAATTTAAATTGGTCTAATACACCCCGCATCTAAACTTACACCAATTGCTACATTCTCACTTCTATGCTCCTCCTTAATGTCAGCCTCATACAAAGAATAATAGTTCAATAATTGTAATTCTTGTTCCCCCTCATAGGCTGGATATTATTCACAACTATTGGTGATTAGACATAATATGTATCAATCTTTTTATTCAATTGGGACTCCAAGACAAGGATATCTAAGCCAAATTGAGCCATCTATAAAATAAGCTCATCTCTCCCTTTTTTTAGTTAAGTTGGCATAGTTTTAAGACCATCTTGGAGACAATATTGAAATTTGATTTGTTGTGTTTGTTCCAGTAGCCATTCATGTCTTACTGTGTCTTCTTCATCACAACTTTCTTATAATGGTACCTCAGTCTCTTCTTCTATCTGTGTTTCCTCTTGAGTGTTGGATAAGACTGTAACTTGCTGATCAACACAAGTTTCACCCCTAGACTATAGCTCCATGACTTGGGAACTCATCTTCCCATTGGTTTTCTTCATGGCTTCTAGTTGTTGTGCTTGCATCTCCCCTATTTTCTTCAAATATCCATGAGGTAAGCCTTATAGTTTGAATTATTAGCGCCACTGTTCCTGCCAACATCATAAATAACAGGCTGATCATAATAGGGGTTCAAGGGAGGGGAATTATATTACAGACAATAAGGCCAATAATAGTCCAGAACACCAAACCTTTGACATTTATTCAATTCGTAGAGTGGATAGGTCACACAACTTGATCTCTTGAACACCCAAACAAAAAACAGGTGAAGTACTCCACAAAAACAACAAGAATCATCATTCAACCACCATATTTTGTAAGGATCCATATAAATAAGAGTGATAGACATTAAAAAAACAAAAATAAAACTTCATACAAAAATAAACTATGCACAACTTAAAAAAATAAAAAGAAAAACTCTAATCTAGATAAATAATAACATTGAAGTACCTGAAAATGGTGACAAAACTTGTTGGAACTTTTGCATATAAAAGCGTACTTGGTTTTACAAGTAATGAAGTCACACTATTTGAGAGTCAGGTCGTCAAACCCAAGGGACTTGTTGGTTTATTATTCACTAGGCGAAACTAGTTATTTCTTATTTATTTAAGTGAATGAATATGAAGATATGGTAGATTTGAATTAAAAAATAAGTATAAACTAAACTAATGTACTAATTTAGGGTACAAACACAAGGAGGGTTCTAGATTCAAGATGTACTCACAATCATGTATAGTTATGGTTTCTAGCTGATTATGTTTCCTATCGTGGTTATCGATTTACAAGGTTTGTAATGTATTCATGGTCAGTCAAGCCTCTAATAATCTACCAAAATTGATGAAATAACTATATCTTTGAGCGAGTATAGGTCAATCAATTCTAGTACATTAATTTATGTTCCCATTTTGTAACCAAGTGCAGCAATCTAGGCATATCTCCATCCTAGCCACAAATCACTCATAAATCTCTCTAAAATGTGATCCACAATCCCTATGTTCCATGTTCTAACTCCCTATCAATATCTCTAGTTCAAAGGTAGTATATATATTTATCCAAAAGGTCATGAATCTTTAGAATAGTAAGCGCAAGAGCATAAGAATAACCATACATGATCAACAAGCTATGGACCAACATTCACAGTCTCGAACCTAGAAGAAGGGTTTATTATCTTCTCATATATTACATGTAAATCATAATACAATAATTTAACAAGAAAAAATAATATATATGAAATAAAATACAATAACCCTCTTCATAGCCTCCTTGAATGTGATCTTCTCCCAAGTATTGAGTGTTTTGTTTGAGGTTTCATTGAATGTGTTGTGTTGTGTTTAAATGATGTTAGATGCCTCTTTGAATCATTCTAGGTACTTATATAGGATTCAAATAGTTTCCAACAATTCCCATCAAGAGTAATAATAAGTCCTAGAAGTTTTCCATCTCATACTAGGACTAGAACCCATTTTTTGACCGGTTTTAGAAAGTGTGCGTCGTGAGGTTCATTTGGGGGAAGGAAGTGCACGTTGCATAGATTGTGGTGAGGTAAATCAATGAACCCATTTAGTAACCATCATTATGAAATATAATTTTCCCAGGTTCATGGATCGGCGCGAGGTTGGCACCCCAAACCAATCCACTATATCAAGTTCAATCTCGGTGTATTGTCTTGTGTTTTCCTTGGTCCTTTGCTTCATGTGGAGCTTGATTATCTATTACATCATAATATATACTCATAATAAGCTTCAATAGTCTCTAAAATAATCCAAATCCATCAACATTCTATCACCACAAGCCATTCTCCACAACAAACAACCAAACGAGTACAAGCTAGCATAGGCTAGGCTTGTAACCTTCCTCTTGTTTGGTTCTTCTTTCCTCCTTCATATGGATGTTTACAGCATCATGTATCCTCCAAATAATTAAAATTATCAAACTATAGGATATAATAAAAAGCTTTAGTCCATGATATATACAAAACTCAAATAAAGTGTGCTAGAACAAGTCTAAGCTGCCTGGTTGAACTAGTTTCCCATCTAAACCTTATTTGATCATTTTGGCTCCTGTTTTGATTCAAATTCACCTTAACACTATAAATATTATAATTAAAACATATTTACACCATTATTACCATTTAATCCCATAAACACACAACGTTATCCTCAAAA
Organism: Withania somnifera; assembly: GCA_039654485.1. Classification (NCBI taxonomy): domain Eukaryota; kingdom Viridiplantae; phylum Streptophyta; class Magnoliopsida; order Solanales; family Solanaceae; genus Withania; species Withania somnifera. The sequence goes on along the minus strand of JBDJHY010002082.1, from coordinate 4,345 downwards.
CAAAGCTAAAAGGTAGGTATAAGATAGCAAATAAGTGTATGATTGCACCTATGATCACAAACCCAATCATTGGGTTGAAAGGTCACTTTGTTCCTCCCTTGGTATTGTCTATAAGATACCTTGGAGTTACTCTTTTACATTTCTTTCATTTATTTGGAATGGATCTTCATCATCTCACTTTCCCTTTATTTGGTATCTAAACCCACAACAACACAACTAGATAAAGGGGTTATGGTTAAATGAGTCAATAGATTAAACCCATAACAAACCTCGAAATGGGTAATATCAATTGATGTGTGTCAATACCAATTCTAAGTAAACTCAATAAAAGTTAAACATTCCTCCCAAGAAGTTGGGGTATTTCTCACAACACATCAAATCATACTACCAAGTGTTCTACGTACGACGTTGATTTGTCTACTAGTTGAGGGTGAAAATAGGTAGAAAACAAAATATTGATATAAATCGAGGCCCAAAGAGTTCTCCAAAAATGGCTAATAAACTTGGAATCCACACTAACGATAAATTTAGGTATCCCAAGCGATCTAAGCATATTATGAACAAACAAGAAAGCAACATGGGATGCTTCATAATTTTTGTGGCATGGAATAGAATGAAGCATTTTAGAAAATCTATCCATAACCACATATATTCCATCATCCCACTTGTTTTTCTAGGGAGTTCCAAAACAAAATCCATATAAATTTCCACCCACGGGCCATTAGGTATAGGAAGAGGAGTATACATACCTTGAGTCTGACTCTTGGGCTTGGATTTCTTACACTTAAGACATTGCTCACATAGAAATCACTCAAGACATTGCTCACATAGCTTCTCAACAGCATGCTTAATCTTAGGCCAATAAAATTTCTCTTAAAGGATATCAAGTGTCTTGTTTCTTCCAAAGTGAGCCATCATGCCAACATAATGAGATTCCTTAACAAATAGCTCTCTCTACAAATTCATAGGCACACACTCTTACATCCTTGAATAAGAACCCATCAACCTATTGAAATCTATCATTTTTTCACCCTTGGTTGAATTATTCAAAGATGACTTTGAAGTAGGGTTCCATAGCATAGCGTTCCTCTAAGATGTCAAATACCCACATTTTAGAGGAAAACACATTCATCAGTAAGAATCTTTTAGAAAATTCATCTGTTACCACATTTTATTTTCTACTCTTCTAGTTGATCACACATGAAAAGGTCTCATGAATTCCACCCACTTGACATGTCTCTTGTTCAATTTGGATTTCCATTTCAAATGATTTAAGGACTCATGATCCATCCATATTACAAACTCCTTATGCCACAAATAATGTTGCCAATGGGCCAACAGTCTCATACGGTCATACAACTCCTTGTCATAGGTTGAATAATTCAATGAAGCCTTTTCAATTTCTCACTAAAATAAACCAGTGGCTTACCTTCTTGCATTCGCACTTCTCCAATACCGACCCTTGAAAAATCAAATACAATTTCAAATGTCATCTCCAAATTAGTGAGTTGAATTAATGGATCATCATGACCATCAAGGATTGGAAACCCTCTGTTTGATCCTTTTTCCAAATAAAGGGAGATTCGTTTTTCATAAGACCGGTCAAAGGAGATGATATAGAGCTAAAATTCTTCATAAACCGTCAATAAAATCTATCCAACTCATGTAAACTCTGAACCTCAGAGGCATTTGAGGGGGTTGGCCAAGACTTGATAGCACTGACAACAAACCCAAGGAACACAACCTTCTCAATACCAAATGAGTGTTTCTTGATATTAGCTTAAAGCTTCCCTCTCAACAATAGACCAAAGACTTGTCTCAAATGGTACATATGTTCCTCAATTTACTTTATATAAATGATTATATTGTTCAAATAAACAACGACATAGTTGTTGATCAAGGGCATCAAAATATGGTTTATCAATCTCATGAAAGTACTTGGATCATTAGTCAAACAAAATGGCATGTCCAACCACTCATATAACCCAAACTTATTTTTGAATGTCATATTCCACAATCGCCTAGTTTCATTCTAATTTTGGTAATAGAAACTCCTCAGATCAATCTTAGAAAATACACTTGATCTATAAATCTCATCCAACATATCATCAAGACTAGGAATAGGATGAAAATATTTCCCTACTATTTTGTTGATGACTCTACAATATAAACACATCCTCTAAGTTCCATCTTTATTTGGGACAAGGCTAATGCTCACGGTACACTAACTTAATATTTTTTTATCGAAACACCCTTTTCAAAGAGCTCTTTCACTTGCCTTTGCAATTCTTTATTTCATCCAAATTGCTTTTATAAGTCAGTGGTTTTGGGACTTGAGAACCTGACACAAAGTCAATGAAGCTCAATGCAAAGGGTGGCAAACCATTAGGCATATCTTCCAAAAAAAGCATCAATTTCCTGTAAAAAATAAGAAAGAACACTAGCCAAGTTGTTTGTGTCCTGGTTAACATGCAACAAATAATTGGTGTTGACAAGGTGCACCAGGAAGTTGTCCTCATCAACACCCTTGAGACAATTACTTGGATGGGATATCATACATCTTTTCCATTCATCTTAGCCAATCCATTCTCCTTTTCTTTCACACTAATGGATCCATTAAAACCTCTCTCCCCTTCTTTTATCTTTTATCTTTCTCGATGCTCCTTTGTGATTCAATAGTCCTCACTTACTTGATAAGGTGTTTAGGCAGTAAGAACATTCTTTATTCTATTCATCAGAAAAGTGTATTTATTTAAACTCCCTTGATGAAACGCATCCCTATCAAATTTCCACGACCTTCCCAATTGTATATGACAACCCAACATTGGAACCACATCACATAAAATCTCATCATTGTACTTTCCAATACCAAACTTGATAGTATCTTGCTTAAAGACTTTTATTTTCCCATTCTTATAGAGCCATTGGAGGTTATAAGGGTTGAGGTGTTTCATTGTAGCAAGTTGCATCTGATCTACAAAGGATTCCCTAACTACATTGGTGCAACTTGCACTATCAACGATGAAAGTACACACTTTTTCCTTGATCTTGCCACAGGCATGGAGAAAATTCTCTTTTTGATTATGTCACAGACTAATTTCTCGGATCATGATGGCACCTACTATCCCACCAATAAGAGAACCAACCTTGTATCCCGAAGCCAAAGTGAAGGTCTACTATCAACAATAGTGTAATACACAAGTACAATAGCAAGATATAAAGGAAATGGGATATGAATAAAATAGTGAAATAACATAACAGAATCAATAAACTTCCCAAAAATTGATATTAGTGTAAATAAATAGAGCCTCTAAGTACAAAGTTTAAACAAAATTCTTTTATAAGCATGTATATGAAAGTACAAAAGAGATAAGTCCTATCCGAAGAGGGAGCAAGGACAATTGGACTTCAAGCTCACCCCGTTGAAAGTAATAGCAAGTAAGCACAAAAAGAAATTCATAAACCAACATCGGGTGTTGGTACTCGGATCTGCACCATGTGAACAAGTGTAGTATGAGTACAAGTCACTGAAGAAACCCTTATCCAGTAGGATTCGAGGCATATAACAATCATAAAAGACAGTAAATAACGAAATACAAGAAATTAAGGTTCTAAAAGAAAATACCATTACATGGAAACTAGCTACTCAGATAGGAAGCAAGTAAATAGATAGACATGCCTTCGCTAGCTAAAACATCATAACAGGATCTTAGGCAAAGAAGAAATCGTATGTAATGACCCTCATGGTCATTTATGATAAATACGTGACATTTTGCATTTTAGAGCATTTCAACAGTTTCCCCAAGTCATTTATAACTTACTGGGACCGACAGTTTGGATCCCTGGTGACTCAGTCGAGAAATATTTTAGAGTCTAAAACTAAGTAATCATTGATCAAAGTCAACTTTCATTCAAGATGAGCTCGAAATAAATTCCAACAGTTTTGTTAGCTCAAAAATACCCAACAAAGTCAAGATTGACCTTAATTTTGTGTTTTGGAGGTTTCGTTTGCAAGTCATGTGAAATTGTGGAACTTCTTTAAGTTTTAGCCTAAAAGTAGAGCTTGTGTGGTAATTAGATGTTCAGAGTGTCATATTATAATTCTAACACTTCCAACAGCTCTTAAATGATGAATTTAGGCTAGGTGAGGTGTTGGCATAATTTTTGAACTTGTCATTGCACTTTCGAGTCGTTTTGTGGAAAGTTAGAAACTTTTTAGCCTTGGTAGGGGGTGTATTTCACTCAAACTACCTCCTATGTAATTTTTATTGATTTCATTGATTCCGAAATATATTTTCCAATCAAAAAACATATATGGTTTGTAAAATTTGGACTTTTTTTAAAT
>JBDJHY010001972.1:0-14085 GCA_039654485.1 Withania somnifera | reverse complement strand
GATTCCTTCACATGAACATTAGATTATAAGGTAAAAGTTGTCTGAAATCATCCTACCAAACAGTGTGAAATGATCAAGAACACCCTTTACGTGCTAAGAGCTGAAAATGTAAAGCATGAGGATGCATCTGTAATTAGCAATGAATCTTGTGTCTAATTTATCGTGAGCTATCCTTATCTGTAATTAGAAATGAATCTTGTGCCTAACTTATCGTGAGATGGAGCCAAAATTTTTCACTAAGCTAAGGATATTCAAAATATAAAGAAGTAGCACATAAATAATTAAGCTAAGCCAAAATGATTCAGCATTGGTCATTAAATATATAAATAAGCTAACCTTGTATATCTAATATATTTTTTGAGTGAAGAAATTCGGATGAACCTCTTTAATCTGAGTCCTTTAGCTTTGTCCTATTGAAAAAAATAGCTTATGAGGTATAAATTATCCATACTATACTATACAGTGAAAAGCAATTAATATGGGGAAATCTATCTAGTATATAGTAATGTCTAGTAGATGTAACTTCAACCTACAAAAATTACAAATGTGAACTTGCAACTTTTACCTCAACCCCTTCTATCTTTCCCACATCCAAAAGGTTTACAAAAGAAAGAAGAAAAAAACACGTCCTTCTTTTAGAGCTAACAATTGAAAACTTGAAAGACAGAGAAAATGAGCATGAAAAAGAAAGAGTAATGTAAACAGTTCACATATGTCTTGTAGTTCACGGGGTCGACTTCAATTATCGAAGCATGAATTTTCCATGCCATAAGTCTTTGGTGTCTCTCTTTGCGTGCCACCTTTCTAATCACTTATAGTTTAAATTTCAATTAATTAATCATCTTCATAGGCATAACCACGTGCATTTACAGCTGATATTTAAGCTTTTTTTTGACCAAAAATTTTCTTAGACTATACAAATATAAACGTAGTCTTTGATTAGTATACATACAAATACGTCCCATAAAAAGTGGTGTCTCTTTGCTAAAGCATATGTGCTAAGCTAGTGATGTGTATTCAGTCTATAATAAGTTAAAGGCTCCCAAAAGTAAAGAAAATTCCAACTTTAAGCTGATGTTATCGTGTTGCATTTTGCAATAATACTTGAGAGCGGTGCTTGTCGCTTTTTTACATCCACTAAATTACTAAAAAGCTAAAGCAAAAGTGCCATGTCAACATATGCCATGTCTTGTGGAAATTATTTGTCCTAAGTCATGGGGTAATTTTGTTCTTCTACTAATTGAGGTATGGCCAGTTCATGAAATGTGTTTTTGATGTCCCTCTTTGACGAATCTTAACCCCCAATTTTTGCCCAATATGTACATGCTAACTTACAAGAATTACATTCCAAATGCTTCTATGTTATGCTTCAATTGATCTTATCCTCAACTTGATACTTCCGCTTTGCGACACCTTCTTATGATGTTACATTTTTTTTTTTTTGCCTATTCTTTTGTCTAGTAAGCATCTAAAAGATTTATTGGCTGTTCTATTGTAATAAAGAAGAAATACCATTTTCCCATTCAGGAGTAAGGAGCCGATTGTTCATATTTTTTGTTTCAAATATTTGAAATAGTAGTTCGAGATTCTTTCAAGTAAGTGTTTGTTTATTAAATTTGTCCATTATATTGATTCCAAACTTGAAATATGAAATTTGAAAAATAGATTTTAGGAGTTCTCAACTTTATTCTCACACAACATCAATATAATTTTTAAGACTTTAAGTCAAGACAACTTCAACTTTCTCATACTAATTTTTAACTTAACGTCATACTATTTCTTCTTTGAAATATCAATTAGGTCATGTCTAGAACCCTAGAAAAAGTTTTGGTTTAAAAAATATATTTTGGGGAGACTTTCCTGGCAAAGGGGTATGGTCAACCCTAGGCATGCTCGTAGCTCAATGTGATGAAAAATTGGCTGGTCAATTAGATAGCACCACTAGAATAACAAAAAATATATGTCTGACATAGGTACCTAATTAAGCAAATAGATAGCACCACTAGAATTGACAAGCTAACTTATTAATTGAACGAAAAATGAAAAAATCAATATCTCATATACATTTTAGAGACTTTATTATACTCACCTAATTTATATGCGACCTTAAAATTTAAAGCTTATGTTTATGAGATTTAATGATTTCAAATTAACAAAAAATTATTATATGTGCCCACAAAGAATTGAACCCTGAGAAAGACAGAGCTTAATCAAGCTACTTTTAAGCCAATGAACAAAGAGTGTATTTCCATTGGATTTTCAACAAATAATTTCATACACTTAATAGATTTCTCAATATAAAAAATAGGGTTTGTTTCGGAACCGGCTCTCGTCACCCTAGATCTGCCCTTGCTTTTAGTTCGTTTAGCAAAGAATATTATTTTTCTAAAATTAGAAATAACTTAATTTTAAAATTATCTTTTTACTTTTAATAAAATAATTTATAATTATATAAATATCTAAGTTAAATCCCAATTTAAGGAAACATCAATTTCTTTTTTAATTAACTTTATGTCTAGTCAAACTGCTATCAACTATATTTGCATGTTAATTTGTAGCCGTACCAATAAAGGTCCTCTTTTTGTTTATTTTAATTTGCAGTTAGGAAGTCATTATCGCCATATCTCGTTTTCAATTTCGAAACATAGTATGTACACATGAGCTAGATAATATCAAGAGGAATTGAAACACAGCTAGCTAGTTCCTCATACATTAATCTAGGTTACAGCTTTTTGAACGGTATAAAGAAACTTACGTCATAGCAATCATCCCTTCGGAATCGCCTAGCTCTATGTGATGACGGAGTCTAGCAATTAGACAAAACCAACCACTGCATTCTGGGACTCGTTAAGGTCAAAATTAGAATGATGAACCTTAAAGTAAATTTAGCATTAAGTGAAGCAGTAGACCTACGGGTCTCTCTTTGACTTTGTTTGGAATCGCGCCAACGCAGCATCCTTTGATAAAGGGATATATGATGGCTTTATTAGGCCACATCACATGCACAAACACCAAAAACTTACAAAAATAACTCCAATTCTAAGTAATCTCTATACAATGAACATGAGTTATGCAACACCTTATATGTACATATTACAAGGAAGACATATATAGAGTTATTTTTTTACTGAATGAAGAAAAAATCAGGGGACAATGGCTAAATACGTACACTGTCCATGTTTGGCTCGTCTCATGATCTATTGGGACCGAGAAGAGAAAACTGCTTCCGATTAAACAGTGAACGTGCAGAGATGTCGGTAGTACTCCATCCATTTCATTTCATACTTTTTTCAGTCAGTTTCAAAGTTAATGTTTCTTCTTTTTTGATATTTTTTAAATTTGAACTTCTCACACTAAGGTCATACAAAAATTAAAAAAAAAACTAATACATTTTACATATCTGTAATTTAAGATTTTATACTTTAAAAGTTTTTGTTAATTTTTAAAATTTTATGTCAAGTCAAAATGAAATAAATGAATTGAAATGCAGTAAATATTTGTTTCGTTTCTAAAGTCTTTTTTTTTTTTTTTGGTTAAAGGGGATGCATTTATAGATAATATAAAAATAATGTTACAGAACAACATCATCCAGATTCATATGCCCCATTCTGGACATTAGCATTACACAAAACATTAAGAGTTTATCGTTCTTGTAGTACTAGTTCCTTCCATGTAAGCCCGCAGTTGTGACCCTTGTTCTATAAGAAAAACTAATTTTGCAGTATCTTTGGCTAGTAGATCAGCAAGTCTATTGGCTTCCCTGAAGCTGTGCTGCACCTCTGGTTCTCTAAGTTTCGCCAGTAAAGACCTACATCATCAACTAGAGAGTTATAGTGAAGATTCCCAAGAGTTTATGTTAACTTGAATGGGGATCAAGTTGTTTCCCTGGCCAGGGAAAGCCCTTCCTTAAGGGCCAGGAGTTCCATTTGGTTGTTAGTAGCTATGTGAAGCTTTTCGCAAAGCCCAACACCCAGTCTCCCCTCCCATTTCTGATGACCCCACCAATGCCACCTTCCTGAATTCCCAAAGCAGGAGGCATCAGTATTGAGCTTGAAGAAGTTGGATGGAGGAGGTGTCTATTTCACCTGGGTGCCCACTTTCTCAGTAGTTGTGGGTGTATCGTGCATGTGGTGGTATTCAACAACCAATGCATATGCTTCATGGAAGTTTGGACATATAATTTTATTGTTAAAAGCGTTATGATTTCTGTTCTTCTACATGGTCCAAAGGGCAAAGGGGATAACGGGTTTTTAGGGTAAGTGGTTATCGAAGAGAGTGTTCCCTAATATGAACAAGAGGAGATTATAGTTGGTCATCTATAGTATAGATTTGGCGTTTGAGGTTTTAGCATTGGAGTAGGAAAGCAATATATCCCAGAAGGGATTATTGATATGACATTCAAAGAAAACATGGTCCAGATTTTCTTTTTCATGTTTGCAGGTGTTGCAACCTTGATTGATATTGAGACCATGTCTAGCCAGTCTGTAATTAGTAAGGAGTCTCATGTGGTTAAATTCCTAAAGGAAGAATTTGATTTTATTAGGAATTTTCAGTCTCCAAATCCAGGAGAAGCTGACACTGGGAGTGTTGGGAGGGTTGTTAATGTTCTGGATGAAAGAGTAGGCACTTTTAGTGGTGAAAAAACCATCCCCCTAATCCTCCAACTAAGAGAGTCCTCAGGAGCTCTGTTGTTCTTAAAAACAGTAGCACTAATTGTTTGCTAATTCTCATAGGGATTTCAAAGTTCAGGTTGAATAAATCCCATTCATCATTATTGCCGACCCCAGCAAGCATTGTATGATTGTTGTTGGGAAAAGGGCCATTGATGATATCCCTAAAGGGAGGGGTATTGGGGATCCATCTATCAAGCCAAAAGTTCATTATATTGCTAGTGAATTGATCATTAACCAACTTTTTTGCGATGTTCCAACCCTTTATGATGTTTTCCAATTGGTGGAGGTGTTAGTACTAGTTCTAGGGTTGCCATTATGCATGTATTTTGCATTAAGGATCTTGACCCGTAAGGCTTTTTTATTCTTGTGACATCTTCAAGTTAGGTTGCAATGATTTGCCTCATTCTTCAGGTTGGGCATGCATCCCTTCCCTTTTAGGTCTAGTGATAGTATCTTAGTTAATTATGTGCACTTTTCTCTCTCCTCTGAAGATCCGCATATAAAGTTTCTTTGGATCTGTCAATAAGCCCATGAATTTTTGTAGGGAGAGAGATGTATTACATGACATAGTTAGACATGCTACCAAGGCTAGATTTTGATAGGATGGGTTTTCCAACCATGTTTAGGAACTTCATTTTCCAGCTTCCTTTCTTGGAATTCATACTATCAATGATTTAGTTGAAGTCTCTAGTGGTGGTACTTTTGTTGAGAATAGGGAAGTCTAGGTACTTCCCAAAACCCTCTTTGATGGGAATAGGAATGGTAGACTGAATGTGGTTCCTGGTTTGTCCAAAGCATTTCTAGGAGAGTATAACCTTGGACCTTGAGAGATAGACAGACTGCCCAGAGTGTAAACTGAAGTTATGGAGGATCATTGATGGTGATCTAGTTCAATCTATCAGCTCTAGCAACAGGGTTAGATCATCAGCAAAAAATAGATGGGAGATTTTGGGTCGGTGCTAATTGTAATGGGGTTCCACTTAAGGATTTCAACTTCATAGTCAATTCTTCTTGAGAGGATTCCCATGCAAATAATGAATGAATTGCATGATAGCGAGTCACCTTGTCTGATTCCCCTTGCAGGGGTGAACTTCTCAGACTTCCTCCCATTGATAATAATTGAGATGTTAGAGGAGAAGATGCAAGAAATGATGAACTTTGTAAGGTTAGTAGGAAAATTAAATAAATGAAGTGCATGCCTAATAAGACCATTTCAGTTTATCAAAGGTCTTTTCAAGGTCAATCTTGAGGATATTGTTACTAGTTTTCCCTTTTATTTCCCTAAAGTGTCTGATGCATTCCTGGACAGTATGTCAACATCTCTTCTGTTTGGTAGGAAGTTGACTTAATTGTGAAAATGAGATTGGAGAGGAGCTTCCCGATCCTATTGCTAATGATTTTTGTGATGACATTGTACAAAGTTTTACAAAGGCCAATGTGCCTAAACATTTTTAGAGAGATGGAATTACTGCATTTAGAAATCAAGCAGATAAGGTTGGAATTGACATGCCCATCTATGATTCCAGTAGCAAAGATTTCCTTGCAATATGCCATGAGGGGAAGCCTAGCATGTACCAGAACTTTTGGTACATACAGGGTGCATTCCATCAGGCCCAGGGGATTTATTAGGGTTGAAAAGGAATATAACCTCTTTAATTTCCTCATTGGTTGGGATGTCCTCTAGCCATATGTGCTAATGGATCCACTGCAAGAAGGGTTGTTTTGGCATTTCCTCCTTGAAGAAGTGTGCTTGGAAGTAAAGAGATTAGAATAGAAACTATGTGTGGTATTCATAATGGTTTGAGGGTCATAGGTCCAGTTTCCTTGATCACCCTTCAACCCAATCATTCATGTTTCTCCTCCTTCTATTGAGAGTGGAGATATGGAAGAAATTGGTGTTGGCATCACCCTCAACCAACCAATTAATCCTAGACTTAAACTTCCAAAATTCACTCTCTAACTGAAGAATAAGACTGAACTTACTTGTAAGAGTACTTTTAGATTAAGAATAAAAGTGTTCGTGGGATAGGAGTTAGACTTTTGGATCCCAGCCTAGCTAGAATTCTCTTCTTCTTATGAAAGATATTTTCAAAGACAATTTTATTCAAAAATGTAATGAATTTTTCAAAGGTGTAGGTGATAAGTATGATGTTGTCAATCCCTTTGAAAAATTATTTTACCATCTAAACGAAGGTGAGGTTGGAGAACAGCAAGGTTTACACCCTGAATGGTTTAATTTTAGTATTTTTGTTCCTAATTAGTTAGACAAGGAGGGAAGAATGGTCTAAATGGGTTATAGGAAGATGGGTTACACTAACTTTAGGGGATAGATTGATACATTCATCATTGGCTAGACATCTGCCTAACCTTTCAAAGATTAGAGCTTTCCTATTTTTATATCATTTGTTACTCTAGATAAACTTACCCCCCTTAAAACCTAAGTTTATAAAGTTGTAGCTTTTAATCCGGTCCCAAAAGGGAATAGATCATAATTGAGATTAATACTGTCGTTACCAAATTTCTCATATTTTTTAGAACTTCTTTGAAATCCCCCCAACTAGCCAATCTTTATCAGGATATTAACTAATTGTGTTGGCAAGGGTAGTGAGTTGGTTCCAAAGCTGAAGCCTGGAGTCAAAATTAGTACTAGCATAAACAATGTTACGGAGCCAATTAGTAGGAGGATGATTTACACTGATAGTAACATTAATAGCCTGGGGTTGATAATTCGTTGTTGAAGAGGGGATGACATTGTTGCATTCACTTACAACAAGAAATAACCACTAATGTTTGGTGCAACACTTGCATTTTGGTGTATTCTTTTTTATTTCTTTGGTCTTTCATTTCATCATATTCCGAATAACTTATCCAATTACAACGTATTAACCATTAATGCACCTTTCTTTTATAAAATCTACATCAGTACAATTCCCCAGATGATCCTCAATAAGTTCCTTATAGGTAGACATTCTGGTCTTAAGCAAAGCAAACATGATAGGTTTGTGAAGGCTTATCATGTTTTTGCAATGAATTTTGTACTCGACATTATTCTCTCCCCTCCCCACCCTTGCATTCCATATAATACAACTCATCGTTGCTGATTTCTGGATGGTCTAAGTGTCTTGCACTGCCCTCTTGCCTTTTCTGCTCAGGTTGAAGGATATGGATTCTTCCATATCCTACTCCTTGTGTTTGATGGGTTTATTTTCACTTAGTGGTGGTTTTGGGTGACTATGTTGGGGAATAGGATGATGGTATTGGACATGGTAAGGTCTAAAAGAAGTAACACGATGAATATTTCTTGTAATAAATCTTTGAACTCTAAAGTTAGAGGGTTTCTTAGAGTTTTGACCTCTGTTCTTGGTACTCTAAATCCTCTCAATATTTCATCCATTTCGATATTGTTGTTCCTTAGTTGTTGTAGCATATCTTTTTTTTCTTGAAGTTAAAAAGCTAGTACTGGCTGGGATGTTGGTTGGGTCGAAGAAAGGTTAGCTCATTGAGGATTCATGGATGGGGCCATATTGTGATTCGCAAAAACTGTACGTAATGCCAGTAGCTCCGGTATTGTATTAGGGAGGAAGGAAAGAGTCGTTCTCATCTTCTTTATTAGACTGTTTAAGTCCTGGGGAGTTAGTCCCCCCTGATTGGATTAATTGAGGATGTTCATGACTAGTGATATCCATACATTGTACCCCAGATTCACTAGACCTTGGTTTAGTCCCTCTGTTACTACCTGTGCCAAGTAAGTTGGGTCCTAAATGATTACTTTGATCAATTTCCCCTTGATTCTTAAGTACAAAGGGAGTCCCTAGTTGATCAAGATCATCTCCATCCATGAGGAAAGCTGATGGAGAATGGGCTTTGAGGCTATGATCAGTGTCCATTGGGGTTGAGGGTTGCTTGGCTGGTTTAAGGGATCCATTCTTAGAGTTTTTCTAGTCGTTTTGGAGTAAAAAGTTAAGATTATTTGGGGGGTGGGGTGTTCAAGCCTATTTGTTTAAAACTTCCCTTCAAGGGAAGCGTGGAGTCTATTATTAATTTGATTGTATGGATTTGACACCAATAATTGTTTCCCTAGTTTTAGGGCTAAAAATATCTCTGTAATCAGCCGACATTGACCCTTGGGATTTAGTCACATGATTAGTATGAGAGTTGGAATTTACGAGGGTTATTGCTGATTATCGGTGGCCCTTTGCCCTTCCCCAATTACCATTTTCAGGGTTAATGATTTTCGCCGTTTTAAGGCAATATAATTAGCGTGGGATGATCCCTTGTTAGAGAGATGTGTTTTGGGCCTAGTATTATTAGAAACACTAGACATCTTGGGCTTGTCCAGTTTGATAGGCTTAACCCCGGAGATTTTTTTAGGATTGAAGTTGACCGTTAAAAAATTTGTCTTACCTTGGTTATTGGGTTGGGCCTCTTGAGGAGAAATAAAGTGATATGGCCCAATACCTAGAAGAGTACAATGGGTTATGCGATGCTTGCCTAAATTGATGCAAGTAAGCCCAGTTTTGCTAGGGCCCAACTTCTCTTTCCCCTTCCCATTAGGGTTCTGACAAGCCTCAGCGTCACCGCCCTTAGGTTTGGGGGGATAAGGTTTACGATTTGATAAAATTTACCTGAACCCTTGTCGAAGATCATTACTTGGTTGGTTTTAGTTGTTTATTGGCCTTACCTTGTGGATGGGTTATTCCTTTTGTATGTTGTTCCTGTCTTCTCCTGAATGGAACAGTTTTCCATGCCTATGCGGTTGATTTGTTGGGAGGGTCACTCGCGGGAGTGGATGTTTCCTTCGTTGTTTCCTTAGAATGTTGAGTAGATATTATAACCCAATCTTCCTTAGAGCTTGAAAAGAATTCCCCCACCCTCATATTGGGCCTCCTATTCATGCCCACCCAATTTTAATAGATACTGATGAGATTCGGGTTACAAATCGCAACACAAGATAGAGGGAGAAATAAACAAAAACAAAAGATATGTGGAAACTTACACGATTTACAGGTTTATGGGCAACAAGGGACTTTATACCCTCATATCGCAATTGAACCAAGAAAAAGAGGAAGAAACCAATCAATATAATCAAAGACAATATGAATCCTCAAACGTAATACCTTTGATTAAATTGAATAAAAAGAAGTTAAAGTAGCAACTAAAGGAATTCACCTTTAATCACTCAACTAAACTATAAATTATGAAATAAATTAACTAAACTAAAATCAGCAAATGGCTCTCAATATTTATCAACTTTTTCTAAGTCTAAAATTGAAAAAAAATCCCTATTTATAGAGTATTCCAACCGAAATTTTGAAGTCCCAAAAGCAGTAGGACTTGGACAAGTTTTCCTTCATCCAATTTGAGTGCAAATAGACTAAGTTTAAGAAGATTCTTGGCTCCTTTATGGAAGCTTCTTGGACGACCTTTTTATCTTATTTGGAGTCAATTTTATTATTCTTTATTGACTTAGATTGGGCCAACCTCCTATGGGATTGAATCTTCTATTGGGCCACTTGAATCTTCCATTGTGCCAATGTTTCGGGCTGATTTTTGCTTCCACTTAGACTGCCTTTGGCTGCCTTCCTTAAGTACTTCTTGGGCTTTAATTATTGGTATTTTACGAGTCCAACTATTATAAATTATCTCTTGGGCCTTGTACAATGTTATCAATGCAATCCACTTCTTCACCATAGCTTGAAAAGCCTTTAATTCCTTAGCTTGATTCCTTGTAAATGGTCTTGGAGCTTGATTGCTTTCAATACTAGCTTAGCTGTCATCCATGCTCGTATCATCCTCCCCTTCTTGAAAAGATTCTTCCTCGAATCTAAACATACAAACATGGAAGGGAATGAATACAATACCTTGACTAACCATATCACAATAATAAAATCATGGAATGGTGGATGATAATGATGATAGTAAACAAAACAAGAATTAAGAATTCTAATTTGTTCACTTTTATGATATACCCAAGCATCAATTGTTAAAATAAACAAATATCCAACCATACTAATAGACACTTGGTTATTCATGAATGTTATACAAAAGGGTTATACTAAAGACTCTAAATAATTTTGACACAAAGCATGCAAGCACATAATAGTTTCACAATTCAAGTAATCTATGTCTTTCCTCAAGTTAAGAACTAAAATCTCCCCCATGTCTATATGTATTATCGACATTATTATGACAATTTAAAACTCTACTCAGTGCATTCATCCTAAGAAAAGCTATAATTTCCAACAATCCACTCTTAGGGGTAAAGAAATAAAGTATTTTCGACAAACACTCTAGCATATCCCCTAGCTTTTCATAGTACCTCTCTAAAGATACTATGCAATAGTAATCACATGAGACCACATGAGTTCCATGAGATAATTCAAGAGTAATAGAACTTATATACAAGGCTTCTTAAAGTCTAATAATAAGTATAAGCCAAGAATACATACCATCTTTCGGTAAAGAGAAGTGTAGAATATCAAACCAAATTAGGGACCAGGATGGTGTGTTCCATTAGCTCTCCTCTTCATGACTCCTTCTTTGACAAAATTCCATTAAAAATTAAGCAAGTAATCAAAGTTATCAAAAAAAAAAAAGAGTTCTACCTTTAATCCCATGCACTTTAGGCTAAGCTTTATTTGGTATTCTTCCATCTTTGAGAATGGAACCCTTTGTACACTTGACTTATAAACTTTGCTTGTCTTGTTGACCAAGCATTAAGTTACTCTTATCATAAGTACACAAATAAATTCCATCACCATCGTAAAATAGAGAATATTTACAAACACATGTATTAGCAAATCTCCCTATAATCCTAATGATATCCCTAGTTGTATCCATTACAAAGGATCAAGTATCTACTAGGTCAGCATTAACCACTTGTTGTTGAAACCCTTTGGCGGAATTGCATCTATCTCCAGGAAGTTTCGAAATTCTGGAATGAAATTGATTTGTTGCTCCTCATGATTCTTCCATGTACAAAAAAACCATAAACAAATTAAGAAAATAATCATAGTGATCAAGAGAAAGAATCCTACCCTTATGAACCGTAAGAATAAGTCCATGCAATTTCCTTTCATATTTGAGAGTGGAAATTTTAGTAGAATACACATCTAGCTTCTTCTTGTTATATCGACAACACATAAATTCACACTCATCAAAATTGCACAAATAAAAGTCATCACCAGGTTCGATTGGAAAAGGACCACTAACATATAGTCTTAAGGAATATCCATTGTCCTAATCACCTCTTTATTTGCATATCCTATAAATGTTGTATCATTAAAATACTCGTCATACACAATAAGTAGTAAAGAAAGTTATCCCTTAATTTAACTTCTTCCGCAATGTCCCACTAGCTAATTCGCTTGATGTTTCCTTAGTGTTTTCAAACAAGACATTATGCTTAACGAGGTTACTATTATTTAGAGAAGAAAACTACCTACTCTTAAATTCACTCTCGAAAATTACATCATCCTTGTTTAATAATTCATATATCACAACATTTCTAGGAGATAGATGAGAAATTGGATCATCAAAACATAACTCACTTACAGACTCATTTTTATCTAAATAATCAACTCGATTAAATTCATCACTAGGTTGAGACTTATTATACACATTACATATATTCTTAACTAAGGGAGTATATTACATCATAAGACGATCAACTGCATTATCACAACTCAATGTACTATAATTGAGAGTACATGTAGGAATACTAAACGGACATGAATTGGTCTCGCAATGAGAATCAACTCGGTCATCAATAGTATGCTCTAGTATTTGAACATCCTCCACAAAAATAGTATCACTTTGTAGCAATGTACATATGATAATGTACTATAAATTAGGGAAGATGTGTCAACACTAAGTGGACTTTAATTATTCTTGCTAGACGAATCAATTTTATCCTTTAAAAGATCAACTAGTGTTTCCACAACCTCAATTTGCACATTATCATAGCAAGGACTAGATTCATCAAAAACATTACATTCAAGCTATTACCATCAATCATATTATGGTTATGCTCATGAACACCAATTTAAGGTATTAGGAGTAGTCATCGTAACTTGCATCACATGTCCAGAATCTTCTTGTCCTTCATTATTTCCCTTGAAGAACTTATTATTTTTAAGTGCCTCATAGTTCTTCCTACATTTATCCTCTTTATTCCATTGGGTTTCATGCACCTGCAAAAGAAAAGAGACGATACTAGGCAAAGTGTTAATATCTTGATTAGTTTGCAACATATTATCCTTTCTACAACTCATAGGATTTAAGGTGTTACTTCATAACCCATTAGTGCAACAAATTAAGGTTTGTTGTGTTGGCTCTTCTACTCTAGCCCTCATCCTCAATCTCTCCAAGTGACCTTCCATCATTCGTCCCCTCCCAAGCCCCCATCATATCTCTTCTACCCCTTCGATTCTTCCCACCGCCTCCTACCCTTTATCTCCCCCCTATTTCTCCATATTTATGATACTCATTATAGAGGACATCTCCCGAATATGCTCTATAACCATACTCTTCACTTGGATAGTCATATGTGGGGTTATTATAGCTAGTATTGGGTTGGTATGTACTTGGGGTATTTTGAAGTGGGTTGGTCATTTGCAGGTTAGGTAGATTTGGTACATTCAATGGTGCACATGGATTTATTGGTGGTGGAGCTTGTGGTAGCATTTGTTGTTTGGTTATAGGAATGTAGAGTTCCTGCTCTTATGGTTGAGAAGGATTTGATTGGAATTGAGTGGGTTGTTTAAGTGGATATTTTCCTCCCCTCATTCTTTTTTCAACTTTCCCAACTTGTCCTTGAAAATCAACCATATCTCCTAACATTAGGGCCATGTTCTCATTGAGTTGTTGTAGTTTCTTGATAATCAAAATCATTGGATAGCCGAAACATTCGTCTTCTTGAATGGTTTCTAAGGGTTGATCCATGGATTTCTAAAAAACGAACAAACAAGTTAGTAGAAAAAGAAAGCCTTAAGTTCACTCTTTGTGTGGCTGTCACCTCACCCCTAAGGGTTCATCCACAAATTGTTTCCAAGCTCACTTTAATTCACTTTAACTCAGGGTCTTTAAGTTTGAGGTAGAATGGATTTTTGTGACTTCTAACAAAGGACAAGTAAAAAAACAAAAGGACTTGAGAAAAGAATTAACAATGAATATGTAAAGAAAATAAAAGCACAAAATAAAAGCATGAAGAAAACGAACATTAAAAATTAGCTAACAACTAAATATATCAATTACTAGTTGAAAACTAGTTGTTAAAAATAATGAGAAAGAAATTATACTAACTAATTGAAATAAACAAATAAGAAGTGATTTGTGTTAAAGAAAATAATAAACAAGTGTTGGAGATTGTTCTAGAAGGTTTAAATTGAAAAAATTGAGTAGCAATAGGAAA
>JBDJHY010001753.1:0-14085 GCA_039654485.1 Withania somnifera | reverse complement strand
TAGTTTTAAGCTCTAAAACAGGCAATTTAAAATATTTGTCAATTGAATCGCTAGGAATCTGAACTATTGGTCCTAGCAAGTCATAATTGACTTGGGATAACTACCATAATGCTCTAGAATGCAAAAAGTCATGTATTTATCATAAATGACCATAAGTGTCATTATAAGGAGTGCCCTGTGGCTCAACAAGGAGATAGAGGTAATATAGAAGCAGTACCAGCAGTCGCCCAAATGAGCAGAAAGCCTTTACTTGTACTGGTGGTGATCAATGCCAGAACTGGTTATATAATTTGGATTCTTGACAGGATTAGGAGTAGTCTACAGATCTTGTGACAGGTATGTTGGATGTGCATGGTGTTAGTGTTTATGTATTAGTAGATCCTAGAGGCAACTTAGTTTTTGTATCCCTTTTTTCTTCTAGGAAATTGGTTCTTATCCCGAGGTTTTATATGAGTCCTTTTCTATTTTAAGTCCTATTAGGGACTCCATAGTAGTTGGAAGGGTCTATTGTAGTTGTCCAGTATTTGTTTTGGGGATGGTAGTTCTAGCTGATCTGCATGAGTTAGGCATGATAGATTTCGATGTTATTCTAGGCATGGACTAGCTCCATTTATGCCATGTTATCATTGATTGTAGAACCAGAGTCATCAGTTTCTAATTTCCTGATAAGCTTGTTCTCGACGGGAAGAGAGTAGAGTTATTCCTAAGGGTAGGTTCATTTCTTACCTTAATGCTAGAATAATGATTTCTAAGGGTTGTATCACTATCTACTCCAAGTTCACGACTCTGGGTCTGAGGTTCCAGATATTTATTCATTTCCATTTGTAAGGGAGTTTGTAGATGTTTTTCCTAAGGATTTACCCGGAGTTCCTCCTGATAAAGAGATAGACATAGTCATAGATCTCCTTTTGGGGACTTAGCCCTTTTCCATCTCGCCATATAAAATGGCAGCAACTGAGCTTAGAGAGTTGAAATATCAGCTAGAATACTTACTAGACAAGGGATTTATTTTCCCTAGTGTGTCTCCCTAGGGTGTCCCTGTCTTGTTCGTGTGTAAGAAAGATGATTCCCTCCACATGTGATAAATTATTGTCTAGCTAAATAAGGTCAAAGTAATAAACAAATACCCTATTCCTAGGATTGATCATTGGTTCGATAAACTGCAGGGTGCTATCCCTTTCTCTAAAATTAATCTCCATTCTGGCTACCATCAGCTTAAGGTTAGAGAGTCAGACATTCCAAAAAAAAGCCTTTCAAACTCGTTATGGCCACTTTGAGTTCATGGTCATATTTTTCTGCTTGACTAATGCCCCTGGAGCCTTCATGGACCTCATCAACAGGGTTTTCCATCCATACTTGGACCTTTTCATGATCGTCTTTATTGATGATATTCTAGTTTACTTCAGAAGTATGGAGGAGCATGCAAGCCATCTCAGACTTGTTCTCTAGATTCTTAGGGAACGTCAGCGTTATGCGAAATTTCTAAGTATGAGTTGGCTCTGGTTATTTTCTTTCCTTTGTCATATCATTTCCAGCTAGGGCATTCAGGTAGACTCTCAAAAGATAGATTCAGTTAGAAATGGCCTAGACCAACCTCTCTATCAGATATCCATAGCTTTCTGGGTCTAAAGGGGTATTATCATAGGTTTTTCTAGGGATTTTTCTCCATAGACACTTCTTTGACCCATTTAATTAGGAAAAGAGTAAAATTTGAGTGGTCAGATGCATGTGAGAAAAGTTTTTAGGAGTTTAAAACTAGGTTGACTTCATCTTGTTAACTGATGGTTCAGAGCATTTTGTGGTTTATTGTGATACCTTCAAGGTTGGTTTGGGTTATGTGGTGATGCAGCATGGTAAAGTGGTGGCTTTTGTTTTGAGGAAACTTAAGACTCATGATAAGAATTATACCATTCATGATCTTGAGTTGACAACTACAATCTTTGCTTTGAAGTTGTTGAGACACTACATGTGAGGAGTGCATGTAAATATTTTCATCTATCATAAGAGTTTGCAACATGTATTTGAGTAGAAATATTTGAATCTTTATCAGAGAAGGTGGCTTGAGTTGCTGAAAAATTATGATATGACAGTTGTGTATCATCCAAGAAAGGCCAATATAGTGGCATTAGTTATTTGAGTTTCCTAGTGATAGGTAGCACGCCCAGTTCCCTGGTCTCTCAACCTAGTGACCCATTATTTATACACCTACTATGAGAGGTAAATCGTGCTTCCTAGGATACGAATACATGCAATAAGTGAGCGATATAAGTCTGATGCTCTTGGAAGGTTGTCCTTGGGTAGTCAGGCTCATGTTAATAAGGATAAGAGAGAATTGGATAGAGATATACATAAGCTCCCACACCTTGGCATTAGATTGGTTGATGCTGATAATGGTAGTATGATTGTCCAGAATTCTTCTGAATCATCTCTTGTAGTTGAGGTAAAGAGTAAGCAAAATTGTGATTCGGCTGAGGTTAAGCTGAAAGGTTTATAATTGAAGCATAAATACCATCATTTCTTACTAGGGGAGATGGTGTTCTATGCCATGAGGGTCATCTTTGTGTTCCAACAGTTGATGGGTTGAGATTTTGTCAAAGGCTCACTATTCAAGGTACTTTGTTCATCCTGGAGCTACTAAGATGTATAATAATTTGAAGGAAGTGTATTAGTGGAAAGGTATGAAGAGGGACATAGCCGAATTTATGGCTAAGTATCCAAATATTTAGTAAGTTAAGGTATAACACCAGAGTCTAGCATGTACGATTCAAAAGGTTGAGATTTCAACATGGAAATGCAGGGTAATTAATATGGATTTTGTCACCGATTTACTATTAGTATGATTCTATATGAGTTATAGTAGATCCGATGACTAAGTTTTCTCACTTCCTACTTGTTCACACTAGTTATTCAAAAAAGTAGTATGGTAGGATCTACTTGAGTGAGGTCGTTCGTATGTATGGGTTACCTTTGACTATCATCACAAATTAGGGTATATAATTTGCATCTCATTTATGAGGGTTCATTTTAGAGAGGTTTGGGTTCACAGGTTCACTTAAGTACAACTTTTCATCCATAGACAAATGGTATGGCTAAGAGGACCATCCAAACATTGGAGGATATGTTAAGAGCATGTACAATCGATTTTAGAGGCAGTTGGATTGAGCACTTGCATTTGATTGAGTTTGCATACAACAATAGTTATCACTTTAGCATTCATATGGCCCTATTTGAGGCTTTGTATGGGAGGAGGTGTAGATCTCCAATTGGTTGGTTCGAGATGGGTGAAGAAGTTATAGTTGGGCCAGAGATGATTTGCAAAGCTATGGAAAAAGTTCAAATTATCCATAAAAGATTGAAGGCATCTCAAAGCTGACAAAAATCCTTTGTAGACATGAGGAGAAGAGAACTAGAGTTTGAGAGACGATTGGGTGTTCCTAAATATATCACCTATGAAGGGTGTGATGAGATTTAGGAAGAAAGGGAAGTTAAGTCCAATTGGACCTTATCAGATCAAGAGGAGAGCAGAAAATGTAGCCTATGATTTAGATCTCCTGTCAGAGTTAGCAGCGATCTATGATATGTTTGATATCTCCTTGGTTAGGAAATACCTAAGTGATCCATCCTTAGTTGTTCCAGTTCACAATGTTAGTATTGAGGAAAACTTGACTTATGAGGAGGTTCTCTTTCTGATCTTAAAAAGGCAATTCCTAAAGTTGAGAAACAAAGAGATTGCTTCAGTTAAAGTTCTTTAGAGGAACTAGTCAGTTAAGAGAGAAACATGTGAGGCAGAAGACGATATGATAAGTAGATACCCCACCCGTTTCCTTTTATTTCTACTTCAGTTTGAGGTACTAGCCTCTCCATACAACTTTTCCCCTTGTTCGTTCATGAGCATGTAGTACGTAGTATGTAGATATAGCATTGTATTAGTCCTTATGTGATTACTTGTGCATTATTTGATGATTCTGGTAGTAATGGTCAGTTGTTATAGCATGCATGTTGACCAACTGAGTTAGTACTATATTTATAGTTAGTTTGACTAAAATGAGTCAGTGGATATCATATTCATATGCGATTCAATCAGTTAGTCAGTTTCAACATTCTAGTTCCTTCTATTCTAGCTATAGCTTTTATTTGAGGATAAATGATCATAAAGGGGAGATATTACTACATCTTGAAACTTATGTTAACGGTGTGTAGGATAAACTAAGTGAGCCTATGATCTTTCTCCAAGATCTGGTATTATCAGGTTCTCACGGGCCTGTTCATCAACCATAAATAGCTTCTACGGTCCGTAATAGTAAACCTCAAGTGATGTACAGACACTTAGAATTCTCAGAAATTGTTCCCAGTTTCCACGGTTGGTCTTGACGGACTGTAAAAGGCTTTCACAGTCCATAGGGTGAATCGTGATCCTTGTTCATAATCTCCAAATTTTTTCAATTAGGACAGGTTTCATAGGTTAGGACGATGGACTGTTAACCCAACGTGGTAACCTGACTGTTTCTGTTCTAAACTGAAATTCACAGGAACTTTTTAGACTATTTCCATTCATTAAACCCATGATCCTATGTCATTTTAGCTTTGCTTTTGGGCAACTATAAATATCAAAATCCTATTTCTTTAATCATTATTCATAAGAAAAAAATCAAGAGCATATTTTCCCAAAGTTTTCCCTCAAGAACTCAATCTAGGGTTTTCAACAAAGGATTCTTGTGCAACCTTTCTCCGTAGGTTTTCTCCAATTCAGGTATGTTAGTTTCAACAAGGTTTCCTTCCAATACTTATGCCCAACTATCTAGTTTTTCAATTCATAGTCATGACATAGAGATTTTAGGGCCAATCCCATAAGTTGTGTTCATGTAATTAATTCACGTATTTTATATACTCTTGGTCATGATCATAATTATATGTGTATGTTATGTAGAATTGCATAAATTATTATGGATTTGTCAAGTTTATGAGTTCAAGTCCCTTATATGGAGTCTATATGCTTGGTCAGTCGTATTTTGTGCAAGTTTCTTTTATTTTAGTTTATGGTTCATGGTATGGTCAGTCGTAGAGTGAGGTTCATATTCATGGCCAGTTTATGAAATATAACCTAAGGGTTTGTCTTAAGAGTCTTAACTACAAATCATGAGTCAGTTAACTAAAAGAATGTTAAGATATGATAATGTGACAATAATATGACATAGATAAATAATTTATGAGTTCATGGGCCTTATATGGTCAAGACAGACAGACAAAGTTAGTTTATGTTTAGCTCATGGTCAGTTTTGGGAGTAGTATTAGAACCCAGCGGATTTGGGTGACTTATTCCTTATCACATACCCTCCTTAGCCAAACTCTGGTAAGACCATAGACCACATCAACGTTTACAGTTCAGGCTTAGTAGATACTTTAGGAGTTAGACATGACCCTTACTTTAGTAGTGTTGGGAACCCACCCAGCATAGGGATATATGTTGGACCTTGTAACCTTATGCATAAGGATTTTCGATTATAGAATATCCCAGTTCATTTATTTGGTTAATCAGTTAGTTCGATTATTTTCTTGTCAGTTAGGCCAGCAGAGTCTGAAAAGATAGAGTTAAGGGTAAACGAACTAAAAGAAGACTTTTACTTTATTATTTCCCTATTGCATATATCTTGCTTATTTGTGTCAGCATGTGGCAATTGGAGTATGTTATGTGTTGATGCAATACATAGCCAGATTTTTATTTATTGATATAGCATGTTGTGTGGAACCATCCTTTTCTTTGTTTGTGAAGTAAAAGGATGGTTCCATGCGTATGTTTATTGGCTACCAACTGTTGAACAAAGTGACCATGAAGAACAAGTATCCCGTGCCTCGCATTTATGATTTGTTTGACCAATTTTAGGGTCCCACTATATTTTCTAAGATTGACTTTATATTCGAGTACCACCAGTTGAGGATTTTGCTTTTGAATATTCCAAAGACGGCTTTTCAGAGGTATGGTCACTATTAATTCTTAGTGATGTCTACATTAATGGAGTTTATGAACGCTGTGTTTTGACCATATTTAGATTCCTTTGTTATTGTTTCTTATTAATGATATCCTAGTGTATTCCAAGACCAAGGTTGATCATGTTCGACACTTGAGGATTGTGCTTCAAAGGTTGTGAGATAAGAAGTTATATGCTAAATTCTCAAAGTGTGAGTTTTGGTTGAGTTCCCTAGCATTCTTGGGGAATGTCAAAGAGGGTATAATGGTTTATCCGACCAAGATTGTAGTTGTGTGTGAACGGGTGAGACCCATTTTGACACTGATATTTAGAGTTTTATTGGTTTAGTTGGGTATTATAGGAGATTTGTGCAACGCTTCTCTTCTATTACAGATCCGTTGAATATGTTAAGTTTGAAGAATGTGACTTATTCAGTTATCGGATGAGTGTGAGGAGAGTTTTCAAAAGATCAAGTCTTTATTGACTTCTGCTTCTATTCTTACTTTGCCCATAGAGGGTAAAGGCTTCCCTGTGTATTGTGATGCTTCTAGAGTTGGCTTGGGTGGAGTATTGATGCAGGATGGTAATGTTATGGCCTATTCTTTGAAGAAGTTGAAGGTGTATGAGAAGAACTACCCTACTCATGACTTGGAGTTGGATGTGGCTGTGTTTGTATTGAAGTTGTGGAGGTATTATCTTTATGGGGTGAATTTTGAGTTGTTTACCGATCACAAGAGTCTTCAGTATATCTTTAGCCAGAAGAATATTAATTTGAGACAACGTCATTTGTTGAAGGTTCTAATGATATTACTATCTTGTATCATCCGGGCAAGGCTAATGTGGTAGTAGATGCCCTTAGCAGGAAGTCCTCGAGTATGGGTAGTTTGGTGATAACACTCAATTACACTCTAAAATCAATAAAAAAATGTAAGCCAATGTTATCAAGTATAATTACCCAACTAATAAGGTCAATGTTGAATCCACGAGGAACATATAAAGGCAATCAAGTAAGAACGGAAACTAAAGCACAATTACTACTACTCGAACTAGTGTATCTCGTAAAGGGGAAATAATTATATAAAGGTGTCACAGAAATGAAGTAGACAAATAGAAACTAAGGTTTGATCAATGGCTTCACAAACAAGACAAAAATAAGAACTAATTAAGGTAATTAATTCTATCAATGATCCATTATAACAACTAAATACTATATTGATTACACATGGGTTAAAAACAGCATTGGATTCTAAAAGGCGGCTAACTTCTCTCAAACACTAATGAACCTTCCTTTGCTTGTTCTCTTGAACCAAGCTAGGTATTATATGACACGAACCATTTACGCTACACTAGGATTCTACTATTTCTCGCTTAAATCCATTACATGAAGATAACTTCAAGCTATGCTAAATCAAAGTTTCCAATCCTAATTTACACTCTCAAGTTAAATCAAGATAAATGGGAAACTCCTAGTGTTAGATACTTCCTTTGGAAAGTAAAAAAGAATACAATAAGTTTAGATCTACAAAACCGAAATAATAATCAACAAGTAAATAATTAATATAAAACAAAGAAGTAAAATCAACACCAACATTCTTGAAAAAATACTATAATATCTCTATAAAAAATCTTTAATCAAGAAATAAATACTACACACTAAAAATAAGCAATAAATATAAGGAGAGAAGAAATGGATAAAAATACATCAATGGTTTCATTCAAATCTTCAACCCCAAAGCATAGTGGTGATGTTATTGTTCTCTCTTGAAATGTGAAAATCTAATGATGATAAAAATTCTCCTAAGTCATGCCTTTATAGATCCCCAATTTTTTAATCCAAACTTTTTAGGTTTACAAAACCCGTCCAACTTTATTAATTTTTTTTGCACTTCTATCCTTTTTTCCATTTTCTTTAATTTGACCTCTTTTGACTTGTTTTTCACTTGATTTCTTCCGGTACTCTTTTCAACCATATAAAACCTATAAAATGAAGTAAAAGACATTACATGCACTATTTTGTAGTTAAACATAGAAAAAATCTAAGTTTAAAAAAGAGATAAATTGGTAAAATACCAATTTATCAAACCCCCAAACTTAAACTATTGCTTGTCCTCAAGCAATGCAAAACATCCAATTTTCTTAAAAGGAATAAATTCAAAAGTATACCAACATCATACCATGTCAAAAAGTTTCACTTTAAGCACAAACACATGACTTTGATTGGTACCAACAATTAATTTAAGACATATGAATCACTAACAACTTCTAAAAGAATCATTTTCATTTCAAGTGCAAAATACCAAGTTAATCAAAATCGCAATCAAGTGCTGACACTAAACCTTTAGAATTTGGCTCTTTGTCACAAAATAACTTTTCGTTGCTTATTCTTCTCAATTGGAAGATGGAATAAATTCACAACTCTAATTTTCACGTGCTCTCAAAATCAAGAGAGAATCCCACACTTATACAATGAAACTTAATCAAATATGGGATATGAAACAAAAAGAATAAACTCACTCTCTGTCATAAAGATATTCAAATGCATACAAATAGTTCTGTAGGCTTGCCCTTCATGTATTTATCCACTAATATAGACATACTTGGTTCAAAATAAATTAGGACTTACAGGATTGAAATGTAGGTCTTTGGTTAAGGTAAGAGCACAATTTAGAAATAGTGACTCAAAGCCTCCTGAAACACTACAATTTAAAACAACAAGCACAATTCCTTCACTACTTTACTACCATTTTCTCCATTTTTCATTCCATCACCTAATCTTTCCTTTATTGGTAATTTTTTTACCCTTCCTTGTATTTTCTTCTACTTTTTTTTTCAAAAAAGGAAGGAAAGTTTTACTTTTTTCCCCACCTTTTCCACTCTTAAAGAAAGTACCATGTTACGACTTTTTCCAACCATCACCCCCAAACTTAGGCTATTAGCCTATGCTTTCACTTTCAAACCACTTCGAGAGGTAGGATACCCAAAGATACAATAATAAATAATAAAAGGTTATAATAAAAGGTTAAATTTTGTAACATGATTTTCAAATTAAAGGTTAAAGGCTCAAAAGGGATTGACTAGAGAAAATATGCAAGTCAAGACAAAAACTACTCCAAGGAAGACCAAATATCATTTTTCAAGTCAAGTGTATATCTAGGATTTCTCCTTGAAATGCCTTCCAGGAAAGTTCTAGACCATAAGATATGCAGGGAACTCACAAATAAACCTCAACACTCATGGCACATGAAAATTCAAGTAAACTATGTCTCCAAAACCCAATTAAAATGAAAGAATTGAAAAAGTTACTTCTAGCCGAAAGAAACTATTTAGTGATCTCAAGAGCCAAAATTGAGCCTAAAAGTCATTACAAAAATCCTTTCTCCAATAAATTTTTTAAATAATCAAAATTTTATATGTCAAGATTTAAATGTGTTGGTACCAAGGAAGCCACAGATAGGTCAAAGGATAAAAGTCACAAGCAACATCATTTTTTTAATCTAAAACTATATCTAAACAAGACTAATTCCCTTAAGAAAGTTATCATGCTTACCGTCATTGGGAAAAGACAATAAAATCTAACTAAAAACACCTGGTTCAAAAAAAAAATTAACATCCCCAAGAAAAGAACAAAAACACGAAGAAAAGCCAACGATATTGCTAATATAAAAATAAAGAAGCAAGAAATGAGAAACAAAGCATACTAATATAAATATGTCATAAGAAAAATAAAGTATTAAAAATAGTTAATCTACCAAAACCATCAAATTATATAATTCCATAATCAACGTGAGCATAAATTAGCATTTAAGATCCCCCTAGTTAAAATGTTGTTTTGTCCTCAAGGAAACTAAACAATAAAAAAATTAAGAGGAACTCCTTGAAAGTAGATGATGTCGCTCAGTTGGAGCCAAAAGAAAAAATAAAACAAAGGAGTTTGTTCTACTCTTCCTTGAGTTGTACAGTTGAAGTAGAATCTAACACATTTATCTCGTCATTTTGAAGACTTGAATTTTTGTCCCAACTTTAAACCAATCTTTCTTTGGATTGCATTAAACGATGGCAAATTAATAAGTCCAAGACTTAAATTTTTCCTCTTTCACTTCTTGAACTTTAAATAGGGAACATTATTTTGTCGCCTTGGCATTGTGAGCTTAAACATGAATACTCTTTCATCAACATCGCACACATTCTCAAAAGGCTTGGATATATCATTTTCTTCATCCTCCGCCAAGAACAATGTTGAAAATTGGTTAGAATGCAGTCTAAGGCGCACCAATATCATAGATGCTTTATTTTTGGCAACCTTGTCCTTATACTTACTAGAGGTGTCAATCATGAATCATTGAATGTTCATTTTGATCTCTAGTATCATTTTTTATATTTTGGCATCTTGAACGATCATTGAATTTGATGGTTCACACATCCCCATAAATTTCCCATAATCATCTCTCACCACCTCCTCTATAGATACAAACTCTAAATCAATATCTACAACCTTTTGTGTTGAACACCAAAATCATCAATTTTAGCTTTCAAATTAGCTTCCAAGTTGTAGATGTCAATGTTGAAGTGTATTTCCCCTTTTCATAACTCCAAATGCCTTTTGAAATAATCTTCCAACATTTTGAAAGCTCTTGAGGAAAATCTGCATACAACATTAGCCACTCTAGGCTCACACCATCCAATTCGTCAACATCTTCTTCATGAGGGGTAAACAACCTGTGGTACTTGATTGCTCAATTTAGTAACTAGAAGGTACACACATCTCTCTCCAGTGACATTATCACAATTTTTTTCAAGGTGAGGGGAATAAGTTTTGAAGATATGAACTACAACCATCAACATCATTTTCAACCTAAGATGACATTTAACAAATAAAAATAAAAAACATAATCTAAACTAACTCTAAAAATCTAACAAGAATACGAACACATATGCACAAATCTGAATCAAAGAAATTAAGCTTCAATTCTTAAAATAATTCAATATGTCAAAATTTTCCTCGACAACGATTCCATCTTTGATAAGCATTTAACATAGTATAACTAGGTGCTTCGCTAGTAAAAGATAGTATAGATAAAAGTTATCTCTATATGAATTGGTTTGAGTAGTAAATCAATTTAATCTTGCAAATTTATTATTCACGAACTCATACTTTGATTGTTGATGTGGTTAAAACCACAAAGACAACAAATAAAAATTAGACTAAAAGACTAGTGTAACTTGAGTTGTTGAAGTTGATTTTCAATACGATAAATAGGGACACTTGGATTTCACTTGTGTGCTATCACTGACTAAAATAATCATCCTTATTCATCCTTCACTATCAAAGTATAACTGATTCTTCCAAATTTAATATTTACTTATAAAGCTCTAAAAGAGTAAAAATTTCTTCGAATAACAACCCTTCTAGAACATAATAATATAATGATTGTGAAAGTAGTCCTGCACCTTATCGAAGGCCAACCCAACTGTTTTCTTAAAATATTGTATTACTTAATCAACAAGTTCTTGTGATTACCTTAAAAGAATAAGCAATAAAGTTCAACCTAAATGTGCGAATTAAAACATAAAATAATCCTTCTTTCAAATAGAAAGTTATATAATAAGAACCCATAACCAATCTGAACACCGGCAAAGTGGACAATCAAACAAGAAGTAATTAGTCAATGATAACCTACAAGTTCATACCCAAATCCCTATGCAAGATTTTTTCCATAAATAAGAAAAAGTTTACAAAGAGAAATAAAAAGTAAGAAAACATTACAACCAAACTCTCAGTATCAACTTTTATTTTGGATCTTGAGTAGATTTGCGTTGTTTATACTCTCCTCCTCTTCTTTCTGGTTTCTTTTATTCCAAGATCTGATGCCATATTTGAGAATGGAATTTGACTTATCTAGCATGAAGTTTTCACTTGGTAAAATTAGAAAATAGCCTTTTTAATTTTCTCTTCCACAATTTTCTGCGCGGTAGCGCTCCAACTATGCAGCTGTTCCAGTGATCCTGCTGCTCGCTGCTCTTCGTGCTTGACTTGGGCGTAGTTTAAGCATTCTCGCACATATGTCTAGCCTCATGTACATGCATTTTCTCCTCTATTTGGCTTCTTATACTCTTTAATTTGATCTATCTTTACCTACACACATTTAAACATAAAATATGAGATATAACCTTACCATACAAAACAAAAATAAGTAAAGATAATACCAAATAACCAAGTGAAATTAATACTATTATGCACTTATCATTTGCTTTTACTCGGTCAGAGGACCAGCCATTGTCTAGGGACGTTCAGGGTCTAGCCATATCACGACCTGATTTTTCGGATCATGATGGCACCTACTATACTACTAGTAGGAGAACAAACCCTGTAGTTTGAAGCCGAAGTGGAGGACTACTAAATTAAAAATGGAAAGCTCAAGTATAATAATAGTATCTAAAGAAAGCGGAAGTATGAAGAATCAACATTACCCAAAACCCGGTATCAGTGTAATACAAAACCACTATGTACAGAACAAGGAATCAAATGGCTAATAAAAATGTATCTCCTAAAATACACGGAGAAAAAAATTAATACTGAAGAGAAGAAAGAAAAGCTGGACGCCAAGCTCACCCCGTGTCTCTGAAAATCAATAGGGTCTACACGAACAACGACCTGTGAATCAAGGTCGGGCACCTGTACTTGGATTTGAAATTTATCATGACCCAATTTCTCGAATCATGATAGTACCTACTATACCACTAGTAGGAGAACCAACTTTATAGTCTGAAGCCGAAAAAGAGGACTACTATATCAAAAGCGGAAAGCACAAGTGTAATAATAGTATATAAAGGAAGCGGAAGTATGAGGAATCAAGAATACCCAAAACCCGGTAGCAGTGTAATACAAAACCATTAAGTACATAACAAGGAATCAAATTTCTAATACAAATGTATCTTTGAAAAATACTAGGAGATCAAAATCAATACTGAAGAGAAGCAGGAAAAGATGGATGCCAAGCTCACCCCGAGTCTCTAAAATCAATAAGGTCTACACGAACATCGGCTTGTGAATTAAGGTCGGGCATCTGTACTCGGATCTGCACATGGGCAAGTGTAGTATGAGTACAAGATGCCGAAGCAACCCGTACCTAGTAGGATTTGAGGGTCCACTATGAACATATCAATAATAAAAGTAGTAAATAATGGGATACAATAAATGGGTTACAGAAGCAAATAGCACAACAAGGGGCTAGCTACTAAAATAAGAATCAAGTATAACTAGGCATGTATCACTAGCAAATCACAGAGCAGGATCTCAAGAAATGATGGAAAACGTACCCGGAATCCATGCAATAGTATATATGAATAATAATATAATAAATAGGAGTTAAAAGAAGAAAGCAGAAGAACATGGACGGTATACCAGTAACCTCAAGTACAATAGGAAAGACTGATAAAAGAATACCACGTACAATAAGCCATATAAGTAGTAATTCTAAAAAATAACACTACTTAATTAAGTAGTAAAGCAATAATATAATAAATAAATTAAACACAAAATTCATGCTCACCGTAGGCCTTACATCTTAGATAGGGTACACAAAAGAAGACAAGTGTAAAAAAAGTAAATACACTAACAGGAATAACCAGTCCTGTGTATGTTTCTCCTCTGGTACCCGTACGTCCAATAACCAGAATCCATGGAAGGCCACCCTAAATGTTCCCAGTATATCCCTACTCAGTCTTAGACCCTTTCTCCATGACGCCGTAGCCTAGAGGCAAGGTCCATAGAGGTACGCAGCACGTACAATCTTTAACATGATCATAACCTCACATCCCAAATCACAGAGCCTCAAGGATCTCATAGTATGGCAACCAATGTCTCATATCAATAGCATCATCAAGCCATACTCGGCAAGTCGTGTCATACAACGCCTCAATATAATGGTCTCACTAGTATCCTAAATAGATTAGGTATCATTAAGTCTCCACAACCAGTAAGTGTAATAAGTGTCAAAATGTTGTACTTACTACCGTACGATAATGGACTCAAGTGCCAGCGACTGTACTTACTTTCGAACAAATCGGATAAAAGTCCCAGGATTAATTAGTCAAATGATATTTCTCGGTGCCAGGGTAT
>JBDJHY010001645.1:0-14086 GCA_039654485.1 Withania somnifera | reverse complement strand
TACTATTTTATACTCGGCATTGTATCGGGTACCCGATAATACTATTTTTACTTATTTTAGCCCAGGCTTCACATCATGGCACCGGGAAATAACATTTGCTTAAATAAATATTGGGACTTGAGACCGACTCCGTTCGGCAGTGAGTACAGCTGCTGGGAGTTGATTCCTTCTTCATACGGCAGTGAGTACAACTTTTTGACACTTATGGCACTACTAGTTATGGAAACTTGATGATACCTGACCAATTGAGAATATTGGTGATACTATGATATACATGCATTGTACGCCTTGATATGCCAAAAATGGCTTGATGAGACTATTAATATTCAGCACGAGATGCCAGACTTTAAGATCCTTAAGGTTATGATATTTGTGATGTGAGGATATGACTACGTTAGAGATTGTACGTGGTGCAATACCTCCATGGGCCTTGCCTCCGGGCTGCGACTGACATGGAGGGGGTATATGGAGTCGGGGAGATATATCGAGAATATCTAGGTTAGTCTTCCATGGGTTCTGCCTGCTGGGCCTCGGGTACCATAGAAAGAGCGTACGCAGGACCGGTTACTTCATGTGATTGTAATTACTTTTCTAGCTAGCTTTTCTTGTTGTGTTATTTGCTTCTGTGATCCTTTTATTGTTTTCCATTATTTACTGCTTTTATTATTGTTATGTGCTCAGTGGTCCCTCAAAGCCTATTGGGTACGGGTTGCTTCGGTAGCTTATACTCATACTACACTTGCACATGTACAGATCAGAAAACTGGTTCCCGACCGTGATCACAGCCAGCTGTTCGTGCAGTTTATATTTTACTTCAAAGATTTAGGGTGAGCTAGGCATCCGACTTTTACTTGCTTCTCTTCGACATTAGCATTCTATTTGATCTCTATGTATTTCATAGACACTGTTTTATTAGATATTTTGGGATTTCTTATTTCTATGCATAGTTGTTCGTTTGACGTTAATACCGGGTTTTATGTATTTACTTTGATTCTTTAAAACTTTCGCATTTATTTATCTTCTAATTACTACATTGTGCTTTCTGCAATTGATATAGTAGTCCTCCGCTTCGGTTTCAGACTACGGAGTTGGTTCTCCTACTGGTGGTATAGTAGATGCTATCATGATTTGTGAAATTGGGTCGTGATAGTACGGGAAGGATGTTTGTTTTGGGTGTCGCCAGTGGCATCATAGGATCAGAGATTTTCCATATCCTAAGAGAGGAGGTGAGGGAAAGAGGCCTTAGACGACTGATTCATCAGTTTTAGCAGGCCGAGCATGCAGAAAAACACTACATCGGGTGCCAGCGGTAGTCAAAACGGCTTCTATGCCTTGATCTCACGCTAGGATCAGGAGTTTTCTCCTAATGTTGTTACTGGTATGTTTAAAAGTTTTCTCTTTTAATTTATATGTCTTGTTAGACTTGGGTGCTATCCTATCCTACGTTGCTCCTTATGTTGCCTTAAAATTTAAAGTCATTCCTGAAAAGATCCTAGAACCCTTCTTTTTCACTACCCATGTTGGTGACTATGCCATAGCAAAGAAAATCTTCCAAAAAATTATCCGTTCTCAGTCCTCCATAAAACTACTTCAGATGACTTGGTAGAATTAGATATAGTAGACTTAGATGTCATTCTTAGCATGGATTGGCTACATGCATGTTATGCTACCATTGATTGTCGTACTAGGGTAGAAAAGTTTCAGTTTCCAAATGAACCAGTCTTAGAGTGTAAAGGTATTCTTCCAACTATTAAGGGTCAATTCATTTCCTACCTCAAGGCCAGAAAAATGATCTCAAAGGAGGTACATCTACCACTTAGTAAGGGTCCAAGATTCTACACCCGAGACTCCAACTCTGCTGCGAGTTCCTTTAGACTGTGAGTATCCTGAAGTGTTCTTTGATGATCTAACTGGGACCTTCTTGATAGAGAGATAGACTTTGGGATTGATGTTCTTCCTGACACAAAACCCATTGCCATCCCGCCATATATAATGGTTGTTATACCCATAACCCAGGTCAAAAAGTGTACAAATATTGAAAACTTCTATGCAAATCATGAAGTCGCCACCTAATTAATCTAAAGGTGAATTAGGACACCTATTATAAATTATGTAATTAAAATAAATAAAACCTCATTTTAAAGTCTACTTAGCTTAGGTAATTTTAGGCAAGGATTCCAAATTATCTTAAAGGGAAGGGGTTAAACATCCTTTAAGATCCATTAAATACGGTTAACTGTTCAAACTTAAGTTTATATAAAAAAAAAATTTAAATACATCATTATATCTAAAAATAAGGATAAATTATAACGCTATTATAGTGATGCAGCTCTTGATAATATGCACATTACTCTCTTTAAGAACAATATTAGTAACTTTATAAAGAGAGTTTTCAAAATACGTATGAACTTTTCAAAAATTAACTTCGAAATCTTAGTAGCAAAATTAACTTAAATATATAAACCAGAAGAGAAGATTTATATTAAATATGTATTGATCAAACATATTCGTTTTTTTTTTAATGTTGATCAAACTAGGAAAACAAGTCTAGTCTTTGCCATTTTTCAAATGATTAGTTAAAGAAAGACCATTATACTCCGAAAGAGGGTTACTTTATTACCCTTGTTTTGAAACTTTGTAAATCCAACCTCATTAATTTAACGTAGTAAAAAATGATCGATTAATGAAATCTATATAACTTAGAACAGAAAAAAAACTGTTGGTTAACATTTGAAATCTAGCGTTGTAAAACTAAATGGAGCATAGCTGCCATTTCAAAGGGAATTTTTCGAAAAACAACAACAATAATAATAATAACAAAATTATTATATTTGAAGCAACAAACTCGTATATCTTATAATTATTTAGCGTTAAACTTTATTTTAAAGATAAGTTATTACCCAAAATTAACAAAAGTGCCAAGTAAAATTAAAAATCTTTCAGAAAATCATTTTAAAATTCTAAGACTTCTAGACATATTTCTTTTATCAATGAAATTAAAAGAATAAATTAGGCACTAAAAACTAATTAGATTGACAAACTTTTATAATTATATAACTTATTTATTTAATCTAGTGTTAAGAAAAAAAATTTAACAAATAACTAAAACTTCAGATAAAATCAAATGACACACTAATAAATAAATAAACATAAAACTAAAAACCGTAATGGGCAACAAAAAGTTATCTCTTGCTGTTCTAAGGAGAAAGAGAATGTGTGACGATTTTTTGAAGGCAAGTGTATATAGAGGACTTCTAGTATTGGGGATGATGTTTTTTGAGTGGGATCTCTAGATAAATTCAAAGGTTGGAGTTTTTTTCAAGGCAATGGGCTTGGGGGTCCAAGTATCTGGCCCGCATCATTTGGGTTAATTTCTTGGACTCGTTTGATCCAAATTTCTTCAATTTCTTTTAAATTATTTTGGCTTCTAACTTAATGATGAATACAATGACGATACTAATAATAATTATATATATAATAATAAAATAAAATGTTCTTATTATTACTTACCACTAATGATCCAGTATAAATACAATCATAAAATATCGACTTATAACTAATTTAATAAATACAAAAAAGCTAGAATATATATATATATATATAACTTATTACAAGGTGATGATGATAATGATGACAATAATAATAATAATAATAATACAATAATAATAATAATAATAAAACCAGTAATAAATAGAAGTTTTGGTGAAATATAACTATTTGATTTATTAGTAATTTAAAAGCACAAATAAATCTAATAGAAGAAAGGAAGGTCAAAATTGGGGGTCAACAATGGTCCCAACTGAGTTAAAGAACTGAAAGAGCGGATAAAGGATCTGTTAGATAAGGGATTCATTAGGCCTAGTGTCTCCCTATAGGGTGCCTCAGTCTTGTTCGTGCGTAAGAAAGATGGTTCCCTTCATATGTGCATCGACTATAGATAGTTAAATAAGGTCACCATTAAAAACAAGTACCCCATTACTAGAAATGATAATTAGTTTGATCAACTTCAGAGTGCTACCTGGTTCCCTAAAATTGACCTCATGTCTGGTTGCCATCAACTTAAAGTGAAAGAGTGTGATATCCCAAAAACTTCCTTCTGAACCAGATATGGCCATTATGAATTTCTTGTTATGTCTTTTGGTCTAACCAATGTGTTCATAGATCTTATGAATAAGCTATTCAAGCACTATCTCGATCTTTTTTTATTGTGGTTATAAATGATATCCTAGTGAACTCTATAGTGAAGGTGAGCGTGCAGACCATCTCAGGATTATTCTCCAGACCATCCGAGATAAACAATTATATGTAACATTTTCAAAGTGTGAATTCTAGTTGAAATCTGTGGCCTTTCTTGGCCATGTTGTCTCTGGTGATGGTATTTGGGTTGATTCTCATAAGATTGAGGCATTCTAGAATTGACCTAGACCAACTACTCTGTTAGATAATAGGAGATTCTTGGGATTGGCTAGGCATAATAGAAGGTTTGTGGAAGGGTTCTCATCTATTTCAGCCCGCTGACTAGGGTGACCTAGAAGAAAGTGAAGTTTTAATGGTCGGATGCATGTAAAATAATTTTCAGGAGTTGAAGAATCGATTTACTTCAGCTCTGGTTCTGACCCTTCCAGAAGCTATGGAAGGTTTTGTAGTATATTGTGATACTTTAAGGGTTGGTCTGGATTGCGTATTTTGATGTAAAATAGTAAGGTAGTTGCTTATGCTTCTAGACAACTAAAATTTCATGAGAAGAACTACCCTACCCAAGACCTTGAGCTTGTGGTTGTGGTTTTGGTATTTACTTTAAAGATTTGGTGTCATTACCTTTATGGTGTGCATGTTGATATATTCACGGATCACAAAAGTTTACAATATGTTTTCACTCAGAAAGAATTAAATCATCAGCAGAGAAGATGACTTGAAGTCCTCAAGGATTATGACTTGAGCTTACTATATCACCCGGTAGAGTTAACGTGGTTGTTGATGCTCTTGGCAGGTTGACCATGGAGAGTGTTGCTCATATAGGGGAGGAGAAGAAGGAACTCACAAAAAAGTGCATCGACTTGCCTGTTTGAGTGTTTTGGTTGGTAAATGCTAATGAAGGAGGGTTTTTAGTACAGAATGTGTTGAAGTTTTTTGTGGTAGTGGAAGTGAAGGAGAAGCAAGGTAATGATCCAGTCCTGATGAATCTTAAGGAGGCAATCCTTAGGAAATAAGTGTAGGCTTTCTCCTAAGGAGGAGATGGGGTGCTTCGGTATCAGAGCTGCCTTTGCGTCTCCGATATTAATGGGTTAAAAGAGAGAATATTGGATGAGGCAAATAGTATGAGATACTCGATACACCATGGCTCCACTAAGATGTATTGAGACTTGAGGTTGGTTTACTTGTGGAATGAGATGAAGAAAGGAATCATGAATTTTGTAGTAAGGTGTCCTAACTGCCAGCTGGTAAAGGTTGAGCATTAGAGTTCTGGTGGAAAAGCTCAAGATATTAGCATCCCTACTTGGAAATGGGAGATGATTAATGTGGATTTCATCACAGGGTTGCCTCGCACTCATCGGTAATATCATTTTATATCGGTGATAGTTGATTGAATTACTAAGTCCGCTCATTTCCTACCTATCAAGACTAGGTATTTGGCAGGAGATTATGCCTTGTTGTATATTCAGGAAATAGTTCGACTTCATGGAGTCCCGTTGTCTATCATTTCAAACAGGGAACCATAGTTCACGTCTCAGTTTAGGAAATTCTTTCAAAAAGGTATGAGTACCAAGGTTAGTCTTAGCAATACTTTTCATCCGCAAACCGATGGTCAAGCAGAGCGAACCATTTAGACCCTTG
The DNA here is from genome assembly GCA_039654485.1 of Withania somnifera. NCBI lineage: Eukaryota > Viridiplantae > Streptophyta > Magnoliopsida > Solanales > Solanaceae > Withania > Withania somnifera. Next base: position 8,251 of record JBDJHY010001645.1, on the reverse strand, counting down.
AAAACATCTTTAGGGCATGCACTATCAATTTCAAAGGTATTTGTGATGAACATTCACCTCCCATTGAATTTTTTTACAATAATAGTGTTTATTCCAGTATCCAGATGGCCCAATTCGAGGCACTTTACGGGAGAAGATGTAGGTTTGCAATAGGTTGGTTCGAGGTAGGTGAGGCTGCATTGATAGGTCGAGATTTAGTTTATCAAGCCATGGAAAAAGTTATGTTGATTAGGGAGCGGTTAAATACTGCTCAGAGCCGATAAAAGTCATATTCTGATGTTAGACGAAGGGATTTGGAATTTCTGGTTGGTGATTAGATCTTTCTAAAGGTATCTCCCATGAAAGGGGTGATGCGTTTTGGAAAGATAGTAAATCTTAGTCCGCGTTACATAAGTCCTTACAGAGTCTTGGAGAGGATGGGAAAAGTAGCTTATGAATTGGAGTTACCACCGGAGTTAGCAGTGGCCTACCAGTGTTTCATGTGTCTATGCTCTAGAAATATATTGGTAAACTATCGCATGTGGTTCCTATAAAAGTAGAGGGATCGAGGATAGCCTCGCATACGAAGAAGTTTCAATAGAAATTATCGATCGTCAGATTCGTAAGTTAAGGAAGAAGGAGGTTGCCTCTGCGAAAATGTTTAAAGGAACCAAGATATTGAGGAAGATACTTGGGAGGATGAAGGAACCATGAAGTCTAAGTATACGCACCTCTTCAACCCTACTTACGACGATATCCAAGGTAATAAGTCTCTTCTATAGACATCCATAAAATGTATGTGCTAAAGTTCAATGTTTTATGGTCTCATGGTCATGTTCGTGCCAAACATGTTTAATTATGATTCTAGTGTGTCATGCATCACTCTAGCCTATGTTTGTATATCTTCTACTCGTACTCTACCCTAGCTTTGACTATTACTCGAGGAATAAATAATTTCAAGGAGGAGATATTGTAATGCCCTGAAATCTTGAGCTAAGACTTTCTCCTGACACGTATCACTATAAGAATCTCAACATAGTACACAAGGAGTTTTACCTACCGTCATAATGTTTTTTAGCTAATAATAGCTCGAGAATGAGTATTTGGATGTATACGTATAGTGAAAAATCAAAAAGGGGGAAGGGCAACGTGGCATACATCCTAACGCAAGTGATCCCCACTGCAACACACTGTACAAACACCTCTCCAGGTAGCGGTGCACAGCCCATGGCGTGTGATTTCCAGCGTGGTGCGTAGGGCATGCCTAGTTTTGAGAATTTTAATTCATTTTAACAAGGGCAAAAAAGGTAATTCCCAATCCAATTACGTCCTATATTACATAGACTTAGTATATTTTTTCCCGTCAATTTACGCTTCTAACTTTCAGAAAACAAAAAGGAGAACATCTCTCAAACTTAAACTAGGGTCTCCACCTTCAAGGCTAAGATTTCAAAACTTCCTCCAAATTCCTCCCCGTGAATCTTCGACAACAGGTATGTAAGACTTCAATGAGAACTCCCTTCCGTTCTCATGTCTAAAAGTCTATGTATTTTCAATGAGTTTAACTAGTTTAGAGTTCAAAGACCCAAGTTTCATTCCAATGTTATTTTGCATGATCTATTCCAACATTCAAATGTCTTTACCATGGTTATGTTATTTTACGAGATTTGCTTATTATCTCTTGTTAAGGTTGTTTCTTGTTCAAAAGGGAATTTTCATGGTTTTTATGCATATGATCATGGTAACTTAGAATTTCTACTCATGAATTAAAGTCCAGTGTTTTCATGAGTATGATAATATTCAAATACAATGTATGTATAACAGTTACACTTCTCATGTTATGCATATGTTATGAAATTCATATCTTCCAATAATTTTAAAGTTTTAGCATTTGTAAGAACGCCTTATTTCAACAAATGCAAAGAGTTATGTTTCGTGAATGAGAAAGAGTCGAAAAGGGGTGAAGATACGAATTTTGTATGATATCGGCAAGATGTGCCAAATCATAAATTTCAAGTAAGCAATGTATATGAAAATATTTTGGGAGTATTATTGAGCACCGAGAGAATGCGGTTTTATACAACCCAAGTTCCATAACTAAGTTTCTACCGTACGTTAATTTTCCAAAATTATAGAGGCTTAATGAAAGGATCCTAATGCATGCTTGGTGTTAACTTTGGGCGGTTATCACCCCTCTTTGTTGGTGTAGGGCAAGCACACCAAACTCCATGTATCTCACATGGTTGTATGTCGGTTAAAAGAAACTCCTACTTAACAATAGGTAAAAAGTACCATAAATGATGCATCCATCAAAGGATTATGACACATGTGGGTCCATCAAGGGATTATGACACGTGGAAAGCAAAGAAGGGAATAAATTAAAACGATCAAAATGAACAGGCGGGAAACCCAAATAAGTCTAAAAAGTTCCCACCCATACCATTTCCTAATAAACCTACTAGAAGTGACATGCTGACTTCAGCTCATCCAGGATTTGAAAAAGCAAAAAGAAAAACTCCTCGCTTGTCATATTGATCTTAGACAATACCACTTTGGTTCAATCATGTCGGCCACCAGATAGTTGACATAACCGTTAGTAGGTGCAGTTCACCTCAGTCTATATCATCTCATCATACTTATGATCACAAGAATGATCTTAGAAGGTCCCCAGAAGCGGATCATCTACCTCAGCCAAAACATGTTGAATATATGAATCATTTCAGGGAATAACCTCAGAAAAACCAAACTCATCCCTACTCTACTAATTTAGTCGGATGGCGTGAACACATATCTCGACTCCACGAGGGGGGACTAGTATAGAATAATAATAAAGTAATTACCATTAATGTAGATAGTAAAATAATTATCATTAGTGGGACAACAACTGTTTCAGAAAGTACCCCCCAATTATAGCACCCACTAATGGGACAACGATAATGACAGAGAGTGCCAATAACCACTACGGAGGTTACGACCAATTTACAATGCCTACTAATGCGGCCATTAGAAAAAATAGATATAAAAGCTATAAAGTAGGAAGATAAAGTTATGTTCACTATACTATTCACAACTACAATTAATATTCTCTCCCAAAGCTTTTTACACACGTAAGCATTGGAGAATTACCCCAGGGACCACCTTGGGCTTTGTTTTGCAGGCACTTATTCCAGATCCATTGTTATTGTCTTTTACAGTAAGGTAGATTTCGTAGTAAGGTTTTATTAGTGCTCTTTTGGGATTCATCATCCGCAAGGGCTCTGTTTTATTGGTGTATGGAAAGACGCTTAACATCACAAATATCAACCCACAAGTAGTAACTTAAGAATGTCTTCACTCAGTCCAATCGAGAAAAGTTATGGGATATTTCATTCAAACAATTAAAATGCAATTCCATTAATAAATCACAACAATGGAATAAAGAAGGTATTCATACTTTCCCTAAGGCACACACATTGATCAATCTCACTTAGTTAGAAACACTAAGTTAGGGAAACCTAAATTAAAAAGAACCCATATTTCATTTCATCAACCCAAACACACATCATTAATTATGTATATTTAGAGAAACCCCCAAAATTTGGATTAATTTAATCAATTAAGTCAGTAAACATCAACAACTAATAATAATATGAGCAATAAAGGTGTTTTAAAATTCATGGGTTAGTCATGTAAACATTTTGGCGAAAACTCATTACAAGCTTCACCCAAACATAGTCAAGTACAATAATCCTCAATATAATAAAATACACTAATACCCAATGTAACTAAAACAAAAACATACCAAAAAATTTGGTTTTAAGGCTGCCATAGTTTGAGCACAAAGGGAACACAGTGGAAACCCTAGAAAAAGCTTTGGGTTTGATGCAGAATTCAAGATAAATTAAGAGAATAGTGCGTCTGAGTGAGGTAAAGAAGGTGAAAATTTGGAGGAACAACAATGGATTTTCAAAAAGAATTACCACGGGTCGTAAGGTGGTGGGGAAAGGAGAGAGACACTGGGAGATATTATCAGCAGCAAATTCCTTAAACAAATAGGGGAACCTATCAAGAAAGTACTTTGAAGGCTTAGAGATCAAGGTCTCATTAGCTGAAGAATACACATGGCTTTCTTGATGAACTTTAGCGATGACTACATCATAAATTGGTTTGAAGGCATCATGATAAATCCTTCATCCTACTACAAGTGCTGCGAAACCAAGTCCGTACGATGACCACTAGCTCCGCTGGTTTACCATTTTCAACGTGACCTACAAGCACAAATATTGGTGCGGATTATAATCATAAAGTACTTCAAAGACTCAAATATAGTAAATAAAGAATGTGGTAAGACCTGGCAGAGTTCTCCAAGAGCATAGAGCTGGGGAAGCTTGGATCTGGTCAAGATCCGATAACAATGAGAACTCAATTACTAGTAAAAGGGTGTATTGCTCTGACTTTTAAGTTAAAACTTAAACCATTAGGCTTACATGGTTAGATATATATATATTTTGAATTTTCACTTGAACCTAGGTGTTAAATCCATCTACGAAGTGTACATAAAGTGTTGGAGGTGATTTAAGGTCTTAACGAACCCCTAAATGAGGATATCTCTTAGTATATTAGAGTTACGTGACCTTTAACCTATCTAAGTTCAAGCTTTCTGAGTTTAGTTTTAAATGCAAAAACCTATGCATCACTACGACGTCGGTGTAAAATTTATGAGCGTTTTAGTAAACAGCACTCTACAGAGCTTAAAATGCAAGCTCACTAGAATACCTGCGTTGATAACTTTAAGTAAGTTAGGAGCATGCCGTGTAGCTTAGTTACCTGATGAAAAGTTTGCTAGAACCTATTTATTTAAGTGTACTTTCATTCTACCACTATATATACTCAATTTCACAACTTAAGACCCATCGAAAACTTTTCCTTTCTCAACTCACAAATCCTCTATTCTCCTCCATAATTCTTTGAGGTTTTTCAAACTCCAAGCAAGTAAAATCCGATATTACTCCCCAAATTTCAATTCTAAGGTATTCAATAGAAAATCACATTCTTTCCATAACCATGTTCAACCTTTAATTCTTCATTCACTTTCATTCTAATTTCAAGAACTCCGTGGAAGGGTTTTCTTTAAGATTCAAGTTTCAAGATTTTAAGTGCAAATCTTTTCTCCAATAATTCTTCAAACTAAGGTATGTGGGTTTTTCAGTGAGAGATTCCTTTCACCCTCATGCCCAAGTTTTAGATTTAAGGAAATATTATATGAATTTTCAAATTAGAGTTCAAACCCAAGTTTATGATTTTGATTTGGAATTTTTCTTTTATTATTTTCTTATGATGTTTATTTTTCTAATCATCATGTTCCCATGGTTTTAATACCTATTATTGATTTTATCACAAAAAATTTATATGATTTTTATTTGGTTTTAGATAAAGCACATGAATTTACGTATTGGTTTCTCACTCCATAAAAGTAGAGATTCTAGCATAATAATTCTCCATGATTTTATGACTCATTTATGATAAGTATGCAAAACTATAATCCATTATATGACAAGATATGAACTTCAAAACACATATGAATTCTTACAAGATTGGTATTTTCACATATTGAGATATATTACATGATCTTTTGCAAGTTATGATCCTATGAATAGATGTATGATATTTTGGGAGGATTATTTAGTACTGAGGGCATGTAAAACTCTATCACCCGACCTAAGGGGTGACCCCAGTCTCATAAACTACGTGGACATAGGTATCAACCCAGAGGCATTTACCCAAGTGGTTAGCCCAAGAGTCTATTTATTATGGATCAATCCTCATGTATGTAACCTTTTTACCCCGGAAAAGTATTAAGAAATTCTCCTAACATGGGGCTATTATGTTGGACGTCATGAGCTCACAGGATGTATGTCAGTTAGAATAAACTTCCACCAATGTTCCACGTATGTTTAGTGTCTCAGTAAAGTATAATAGCATGAATCACTATAGTATACTTCATATATGATTATTTTTATTACTATACACTTATATAATTTTCAGTTATGTTTAGTGCATGTAAGTTTTAATAGTTCAGTTGTATGTTCAATTTTTGCTCTTCATCTCAATATCATCTTTTAAGTTATTTTACTTAGTATATACATGCCTATATAATAGTACATCCAAAGTATAGATGCATACTCTATGCTAATATCCGTACTGTAGATGAAGGTATCCTCTTAGTTCACGGATAGTAAATGCAAACAGATTTCAGTCGGTAAAAGGGAGTCCTTGTTTATTCGAGGATGGTTAATTTATTGTATATAATTTATTTCATACTTATATTTATTTTTAGTTTTAAGTATTTTAGAGTTTGCTGAGTTTGTTTTAACACCCCAAACTATAAGGCTAAATCTTGGACCATTCTATTTACATGGTTAACTCGAAGCCACTTGAGTTCTTACTTGAACATAGATGTTGATGTCATTTTATAAGTGTATGAATAGTGTCAAATATGTTTCAAAACATTAAAAACTTTGAACACAAGAATGAACCCAAAACTTTTTTCTATGTTAGTTTTTATAGAAGTTCAAATATAAGTCAAATTTAAATGACCATAGCTCCCAAAATATGAAAATTTAGGTGTACTATAGCTTATAAAATCAAATATCTATGAGTTTAATTTTTAATGCAATAAACCGCATGTCATTTCAAGTTCGGAGTAAAAAGTTATGTCTATTTTACCAAAATGTATCAGTGTTGAGAAACTCTCAGCGAACGCCGGAAGGAACCGGACCGTCGGCTTCCACGGAGGCTAGACGGAAGTGACCGCTAATTTTATAGTAAATTTAAGAGTCTTAGGTCATTGTTTGGTGGCCCAAAGCTAAAGTACCAGACTACCGAGGGGTGTGGATGACCAACCCCATACCGCTGGCTAACTTGAAGAGGGGTGTTTAAGAATTCTCTTCTTTATATTTTCAACCTTATCTCACATTTCTATTAGACCTAAATATGGCATTTTCTCTCCTACAATTCCCAAAGTTTCAAGGTAACCATTCTTTATGAATTTATATCTTTCCTCAATAATTCTAATGCCCAACTTTGAGTTTCTAACAAGATTCCACCATATAACTTTTAAGATTTCCAAGAAAATCAACTCAAGATTTCCAAAGACTCAAACCATGGAACCCAAACTCAATTTGAAGATTTTTTTCAAGTCTTGTGGAAGAAATTAAGGTATGTGGGTATTGAATGAATGTTTCCTTTCACTTTCATCCCCAAAATTTCATTGTTTTAAAGTAAAGTTCTATGCATTTCCAATTAGGGTTCTAACCTAAATCCTGAACTATGTTAAATTTCAAATGCTTATTATCCCTCATGCTATTTGCTCCTATTTTTACACAAGTTTTACATGATTTTTGTTCTTCTTCAGGAATTCATTATTTTACATGATTTAACATGAAATTTTATATGATTTTAATGGTTTACAAAAACTACATGAAATTACTGATTGATTCCTTATCTCATGAAAGTTTTAATTTTAGCATGATGATTTTCTATGAATTCTTATGACTCATGAATTTTGATACATGAATTATAATATGGCATGATACGATATGATTTATGAATGGTATGGAGCCAAAAAGGTGCTCAGGATATGATTTACGTACGATAGGGGAAAGATGTGCCATATTATGAATTCCAAATGAGCTACATATATGAAAATAGTTTAGGAGGATTATTGAGTACCGGATGAATTTGGGTTTATACAATCTAAGTTCCATAACTACATAGACACCGTAGGTTAATTTCCCGAAATTATCGAGGCTTAAAGAAAGGATCCTAATAAATGTTGGTGTTATTCTGGCAGATTATTTGTCATGACCCGATTTCTCGGATCCTGATGGCACCTACTATACCACCAGTAGGAGAACCAAACCTTATAGTCCATAGCCGAAGCGGAGGACTACTACAATTCATGCGGAATAATATGAAATGAAATGGTAAAGAAATAAGGAATTACGGGAACCACCCAAGACCCGATGTCAATGTCAAACAAACCACTAATATAGATCAACAAGGATGGAAAATGTACAATATCCATAATTCTCCGAAACACAATGGAGATAATCAAAATATAAAGCTGAAGAGAAACGGGATCAAGCTGCACACCAAGCTCACCCTGAAACTCTAATTTGAGGAGGAACGAACGATCAGCGAGCTGAATCACGAAGGAGGACCTGTACTCGGATCTGCACAAGTGCAAGTGTAGTATGAGTACAAGCCGCCAAAGCAACCTGTACTCAGTAGG
>JBDJHY010001427.1:0-14087 GCA_039654485.1 Withania somnifera | reverse complement strand
ACTTGGGGAAACTGCTGAAACACTCTACGATGCAAGACATCATGTATTTATCATAAATGACCATGAGGGTCATTACAGATCTACCATTAATAGTGGCATAGGCGTGGGTTTAGGAGCTCTAAAACCCAATTGTATGAATTTAGAAAGTGGAATGAGATTAAGACTCATACCAAATCACAAAGTGACTTAGAAAAATCAAAATCCCCACTAGTGCAAGTGATAGAAACTGCACCAAGATCCTCATTTTATTGCACTAGAGAACATGAAGCTATTGCTCTATAATGGTGCGCGTTTTTTGTTAGCTCAAAATTCAGATTTCTTTTCTTTGTAAATAGATTATTTTATGAATTTATTCATATCCTGTCATTTTCTCAAGTTCTTCCACTAATGGGGTGTTCACAACAACTATTTTAGGATTGATAAAAACTTGTAAAATTTACCATCTTCCACCTTCTTCTTCAACCATTATGGGAAGGGCAGTAAAGGCCTTATAGTAAGTGTAATAGGATTTTGATCCTCCTATTCCTTCCTCTTATAAACAATATCCTCCTCTGAGTTAAAAGGATACTTTTGACATTATGTGTGCTCTCATTTAACTATAATCTACTCTTCGATATCAAACAACTCTTTCTGCTTAGCATTATTGGCTACAACTACTTTTTCATCTGGTACATCAACTGATCTAGGTGGATAAACCAATGATATCGTGCTTTGTTTAGTGATACACATGCAATGAATATCATTCTTTGGATTAGGAATAGTATCACTCAGCAAGGTACCTTTTTTTCTGTGATTTATAGCTGTGGAAAGTTGTCTAATTTGTTTCTCAAGATGCTTGATGGAAGTGGTATGAGAGTCAATAAACTTTATCTCATTTTATATGTCATCCCACATCTCCATTATTCCTTGATTGGAAAATTCTATCCACTTTAACACCTTCTCAAGAATCTCCCTACATAAGAAGTTTTGCCTATCTCTACCCTTTGGGGTACATATAATATATGATACTTGCAATAATTGTCTCTCCAATATTCATCTTTGTGATAATCATCCTTACGATAGTCATCTTTTTTGTAGTTATCTCTTTCCTTATAATAGTTCCAACCTTCATTACCCTTTCCTTGGTAACCTCTGATTGTTTGAAAAACTTGGCCTCCTCCTTTGAGTTAGTATAATACTCCTTATGTTCAGGAGCCTTCTTGTTTTTAGTAACAACATTTACATTATGAGTAGTTATCCCTATCATATACTTGGTGAAAATCAATTTGAGTCTTCAAATGAACCATATCTAGATTATTTTCTTCATTATTTCTATAGTGCTCAACAGTTATCTCCTAATAGTAGTAGCTAGGTGCCACTTCAACATTTCAATTATGCCAAGATCTATTGGTATTTTTTATCTCATTAAATATTTGTCTAGCTGCGACATAGGTGTGAACAATTAGAGAACCTCCAGAAAAATTATCTATTACAATTTTATTCACTGAATTCAAAAAATTGTAGAAACTTTACAATACTATTTTATTAGTCAAACCATGGTTGGGGAACTTCTTCAACTTTTCTAAAATCTAACCTAATCCTTCTACAAGTCCTCTATCACAATCTTCTTGAAATTTGTGATCTCGCCTCTGAACTGCAACATCTTTGATGGTAGGAAGAACCTTGCAAGAAATGCTTCAACAAGCTCATCCTATATGTGGATTTATGTGTCTATTAATTCATTCATCCATGTTTTACCTCCCTCATCAGATAAAAGGGAAATAATCTGAGTCTAATGGCTTTGTATGATACTTTTGGCAGCTTGTAGGCTAAGGAATTTTTGATGAAGTTTAAAAGATGCTGATTGGGATCTTCACCATGAATACTATTAAATAAACCTCTGATATTAAATAGATACATCAGGGTCCCAATCATATAAAACATAGAATTTCCCTAAATAAGTGGAACCACTATAGCTCCAATAAATGCGTCCACTTTAAGTTGTGCCTCTTGTGATAGAGATGGATTATGTGGATGCACAAGCATTAAAGGTCACCGCCTCTCTCCATGAGAAATTGGGGGTTACTTATGAGTAATAGTAAGTGCAACTTTAATTTCAGACTAACATTGATATTCATCTTGACCTTTAGCCCATCGGTGAGCTTCAGCCATAGCTTTTAGTCTCTCACTCAGCGGTAACTATTTGAGATGCATTCATGTTAACCATCTATTGGTTGAGTTGGTTTTACGAATCTCATGGTTCCCCAAAGTTAAGCATATATGTATTATTTTCCACTTCACATAAAAAGAAGCAAAAACAACAAAATAAATATTAAGATGCAGCGACTATAAGTTGAGATAATTACTAATAGACTATTCCTAAGTCGTACTCCCCGAAAACGTTGAAAAAATTTGTTGCACCTCAAACTTATACCTCATTTATGATGTATAAATAGATCTACTTTTAAAAATATAATCCATCAAGGTTGGGGTCCAATCAATGGGTGATATGGGGAGAAATAAGCCTGCAAGAGATTTAAATCAACAAGTAGTCACTATCTCCGACAGAAATAGTACAAATGTAAAATAATTCAAGTGGTTTGTAAGTCAAATAAGTAACAAAACTTAGAATAATTTTTATTGTAATTTATGAATATAAGACACTAGGATTGTGTTCCCCATGATTTAATAACTACATAGATCTATCGAGAAGCTTAGCATGATAAATCTGAGATGCTAGGTTCACCTAAATGTCGCTCAACCCTAATTAGGTGAATGTCACTTTTTTCCTCTCAGTCTTCGAGTGTTTTAATTACTAACCATTGTCTTTCATTCTATATTAACTATTGCGGTTAAGTCTCAAGTTATTAGATGAAGGTTGACATAAATCTTTGTCATTATTTTCTTTTCCTATACTTTATCTTTTTCTTAAGCAAATATAGAATTAAGGCTAGTTCTAACACATACACTCATTAAAAGGCAATCAATATGAAGAGAATACCAATATATGCATGCACACTAGTCTAGAAGTACTTATACCTATAAAACAACAACATACCTAATATATTCTCACACACCATAGGGTCTAGGGAGGGTAAATGTATGCAGTCCATACCACTACCTAGGAGTCTGGTAGAGAGGTTGTTTTTAAAAGACCTTCAGCGCATTACAGTACAATATAATAAGTATAAAATATAAATAAAATATACAATATAAAATATTTAAAAAGCACCTAATATAACTTATACGGCATAATGTGAAGAAAAAATAATAAGACAAACAACAAATGCAAGACTATCAACAAATATTAGTCAACTCACACTACATGAAAATACAAACCTACCCAAAACCCTTAGAGACAGACTCTACGCTATGGCACTATGACTCCTAAGCCCCTAAGACAGAAAACCTCCTATCCAACGAAACTAAACCCAAACTTACTAACCTACTACCTTAATACTCATCCTCTACATCTTTCTTTCTAGGGCCATGTCCTTGGTAGGTTGTAACTTCTTCAAATCCTATAATGTCACCTATCTCCAATAATGTTTTCGGTCTACCTCTTCCTCTATTAAACCCATCCCTCTCCAACCTTTCATACCTTTGTACAGGGGTATTCGTATCCCTCCTAAATACATGTATGAACCATCTCAATCTCACCTCTCACATCTTATCTTCCATTGCACTCACCCTCGCCATGCCTCTAATAACCTCATTATGGATCCTATCACACCTAATAAACCTATACATATATCAAAACATCCTTATATTTTCCACCCTTAATTCTAACTGTGAGCATTTTTAACTGGCCAACACTCTGCCCCATACAACATAGTTGGTCTAATTTCCACTCTATAAAACTTACCTTTCATTTTAAGGGGAACTTTTCTATCACACAAGACCCCATATGTAAGCCTCTATTTCATCCATGCTACACCAATATGATGGGAAACATCCTCAATAATCTCTCCATTACCCTAGATACTTGAAACTATCTTTATTATAGATATCTTGAGTATCTAACTTAACTCTCACGTCCTCCTCCTTCTCCACCTCACAGAACTTGCACTTCAAATACTTTGTCTTGGACCTGCTCAAGTAAAACCCTTTAGACTCAAGAGTTTCACTCCAAACCTCCAATATAGAATTAACTCCTTTTTGGGTTTCATCAATTAAAACTATCTCATCCATAAATAGCATACATCAAGGTACCTCGCCTTAAATTTCCTGCATCAAAGAGTACATCACTAATGTAAATAAAAATGGGCAAAGGCTTGATCCTTCTTGAAACCCCATGACAATTGGAAAATGATCTAGGTCTCCTCCTATAGTTCTTACACGAGTATTAGATCCATCATGCATATCCTTAATCTCCCTAATGGATATTATAGGAACACCTCTAGCCTCCAAGTAGCTCCAAAGAACCTCTCTTTGAACTTTATCATAAGACGTTTTTAGATAGATGAATATCATGTGTAGATCCTTCTTCCTTTCCCCGTACTTCTACACCAATCTCTTAACTGTATTGCCTCTGTAGTTAATCCTCCCAGCATAAATCTGAACTGATTCTTAGAGATAGGCACCATCTTCCACATCCTCACATCCACTACCCTTTCACAGACCTTTATTGTGTCACTTAGCAACTTGATACCCCTATAGTAGTTGGAATTTTAGATGTCACCCTTGTTCTTGTACAAAGGGATCATTGTACTCCATCCCCACACATAAAGCATCTTATCATTTTAAAAATAATGTTAAACAACTTGGTTGTCCATGCAATACCTGCCCTTCCATAGATCTTCTAAAAATCTACCAAAATCTGGTCTGGCTCAGTCGTTCTACCCTTATGCATCCTACGAATAACGCTCTTAACCTCCTCCAACCTAAAATGCTTATAAAATTGTAATCGTGACAACTTATCAAGTGTTCCAAACCACCTAGCACAATTTTTATGTCTCTCGTATCATTTAAAAGCTTATGGAAGTATGATTGACATCTTTCTTAATCTGTACATCCTCTACAAAAACTTTACTATCCTCTCCCTTGATACACTTCACTTGGTGTAGATCACGCATCTATTGCTCCCTCGTACTAGCTAGTCTATATAAATTCTTATCCCCACCTTATTCCTCTAATTCTACTTAAAGTAAATTATTGTCTTAACTGTGGTAACGGCTAACTGTGCCTTCTTTCTTGCCTTCTAATTCTCCTCCCTATTCTACCGCTTCTCCTCATTGGTCTTACTCTCCACCAACTTCATGTAGGATCCCTTCTTTACCCCTACCTTCACTTGAACTTCTCCATTCCACCACCAATTCCCTTGACATCAACCTGAACAACCTCTTGATACACCCAATAACTCTTTCTTTCTATCCCTAATGCAACTGGAAGTCTTATCCCACTACCCTTCCATGCCCATACCTCCATGAACTTATACCTTATCTATAGGGCACTGGCCATTGTCAAGCTTCCCTATCTGATCCTAGGTCGATCATCCATAACCCTTTTCTTTCTCATCCTCTTTATCTATAAATTAGTCACCAAAAGGTTATGTTGCATAGAAAGATTCTCCTTCGGTATAACCTTACCATCTCTACAAATCCTTTTATCCCCTTTCTAAAGATAAAAAATTCTATCTAAGTCTTAGCCACGAAATTACGAAAGGGAACCAAATGTTCCTCCTTCTTTGAAAAGTTTGAATTCTCAATCACTAACCCAAAGGCTCTAGAAAAATCCAAAAGCGACACTCCTCCTTCATTTCTTTCCCCAAATCTAAAGCCCTTATGAACCTCGACATAAACTCTGAAAGATAACCGAATGTCCCTATTTAAATCCCCTCCTATGAAAAGCTTTATGGTGGTGGGCACACATCTCATCATCTCATCCAAACTCTCCCAAAAGCTCTTCTTTTCCTCCTCATCCAAGCCTACTTGTTGAGCATCTGTGCTAATAAAATTCCAAGTAGACCTTCCAACCGCCAACTTAATCAACATCAACCTATAGTTAACCCTCCCAAGTTCTACTATCGGCTCCCTAAGCTCATCATCCACTAAACTCCCTTCCCATTCCTATTGCTCACACCTCTTGAATACTATAACTTATACCCGTCTACATCTCACACCTTAGAACCTGCCACTTGGTCTCCTGGACACAAGCTATATTAATCTTTCTCTTCCTAAGAACATTTACAAGTTCTATTGACTTACCTTAAAAGTACCTATATTCCAAGAATCCACTCTTAACCTAGAGGTTTCCTTACCTCACCTACCACTTCTACCCCTAGCCCCCTCCCTCTTCCCCAACCTTGATCCCGCTTCCGACCTCAACCCTAAAACCCACTCAACCAAAGATATGGCCTATCCTACCATTATTTATTAAAGCCAATACATAAAGAACAAATAAATATGATAACACTAACAAAATCAACGAAACTACAATCAACTATAAAACAGGAAATACACCCAAGGTGACTCTTAAAAACACCCTCACTCATCTGGAAAACTAATAGTTAACCTATATTAATCAGGAATTACCAAATCAAACATGATACCAAAACAAAGATGATAAAATAACACAGAGATAATATCCACAACAATATAGAGAAAAAGCAATATAACATGGGTCAGGAATTATCACTACAGGAATAATTGCAATAATGGAAATAAGAGTCAAATCAAAATAGCCACCAACATGCTAATAGCAAAGCACAAGATAGAGAACGTAAGCAGTGTAGCAACTAGGTAAAGGTGCTAAGGATAGAACTCACTAGTCTTTGGGAGTTATTAATCGTTTTTTGTTGGATTTCTGCAAATTTTGAGGTGGAAATTAGTTTTCGGAATCTATAGGTACTATGGGGTCGTCGCCAGCATCTGTCAGTACTGTTGGTCACTAGAGAATAAGCAAAAATATCTAGATCCAGTACTATTGCACCTGGATCTAATTCCGGAGTACGTAAAAACAGTAAAAGAAGAAAGGAACTAGAAAGGAAAAGACAGAGGAGGAGAGTAGAAGTATTATTGATTAGAGATATCACTGATGATATTGTCGGAGTAGAGAGACGATGTACCATGTGAAATTATCGATGACGTTGGCAGATTACAGGCTGTTTGGTTTTGTACGAGTGTGTGAGAAATAGGGTATATTAAACCCTATTTCTGAGTTCTCTGGAGAAAAGAGAAGGAGATAAATTCAAATGGCCAGATCTGAGAAAGATCGTCCCTATCTGTACTTCCCTTTTTTTGGGACCAATACTCTACCTATGAGAAAGTTTCATATGAAGGAGATCTGAGAGAGATCGCTTTCATAAATATGACATTGTACATGTTTTTGTGCTTACTGTGATTTTCACTGCCATTACTGCTACCGCATAGGTATCTAAAATATTGTCGGCACCATCGCTAGAGTAAAAGATTACTTTAGGTACAAGAAGAATAGTTTGATGCTATTGAGAGTAGTCGACAACTTCTAGAAGTACTTATACCTATTTTTTTTATTCATCATGGTCTCCAAAATCCTAATTGTGGTGTTTATCTTCTTATGTTTGCAGTAGCAATATCATGAATCAATATTTAATTCATAATAAAGAAATTTAAAAAATCAATTAATCAATTGGAAGAGTAATAAAAGATAAATGAGTCCAATCTTTTTATTGAACTTTAAAAGTGGTATGAAAGCTCCAAATATCACAAAATGATACCCAAAGTGTGTAACCTTTAAATAATATCCTAAGAAATGTATTTATAGACATTGCAAAATCTATCCTAAACAAACTAGAAAACAAGTGTCGCAGCCTTCCCACGAGTTGTAGAAAGAAATTACGACTCATAGGTCTCAACTCAGGAATTGTATTATTGTATTTCAAAAAAATTTTCTACCTTTCAATGAGTCGTAGAATGACTAATAGTCTTCGAGTTACAACTCTTGGGATTGTTATCCCAAATCTAGCCTTTAAATATTCATATTTTTATCATTTTCTATAAACACGTAGCACGACTAGTGAAGCTCACTTCATGAGTCATGGAAGACTTCGTGATCTCTAGGCTGACTTTTGCAATCTTTTACTTGATTTTAATGAGCTACAAGTAAAACACTTAACCTTCAAGTCATGACTTATTTTACGAATAGTGGTATTAATATCAATTTTGCCAAACTTTTGTATCCCTTCCACAATAAAATAGTACGAGTCATACGATGGGATCATGAATCGTACACTTACTTCATGACCCTAGACTTAGCAATTTTCCATTTTTCAATTTTCCATTTTTCTTCCAAAACCCATTTTCATGCAAAAGAACATCATATCTTATATAAACATACTTAAGAACATATAAAATTTCATTATTTTAAGGGTCGAAATTGTATAAACCTATGAGATATCAGACACCATACAATTGATCTAAGTGTGTGACTTAGAAATCTCTATATTGTGATTCAATCAAGCCAAATTTATTTGTTCAATGAATTTAATCCACATAAGTTGGGACTCACGAGCCATTCTACTGAAATGCCTGGTCTCAAAATTCTGGTGCTTTTATAAAGCCTTTTGAACTTCTTTTTCAAGCAATGGAATTTGTTTTGTAGAGACTTTGATCAAAATCTATAGGAGAAAGATTTTGATTCACAAGGCAATGTCAAACCCT
Source organism: Withania somnifera (assembly GCA_039654485.1). NCBI lineage: Eukaryota > Viridiplantae > Streptophyta > Magnoliopsida > Solanales > Solanaceae > Withania > Withania somnifera. Next base: position 5,469 of record JBDJHY010001427.1, on the reverse strand, counting down.
ATGCTTGGTGCTCTTCCTCGAGCTTAGGTTGCCTTCTCAACAAGTTGTTATCACCTTTGCTTGAGTTGCTTTCTCTATAGCAAGTCTTTGTCTTACAGAAAACATTAATGAGCATTCTCTTAGAATGCATCTCTTTTGGATGATACCTCTTCTATTTGATATTTGAGATCGTCGATATAGGAGTTATGACATGCTAGAGTCTCAAACAATGAAGATTGATTCTAAATAAAGGATACAATCCTCTCTAGTTCCTTGAGTTATGTTTCTAGATCTTCTTTCTACTTCAACCACCATTCTAGATTTATGACAATAAATATGCTAGACTAAAGAGAAAAAAAGGGTGGAGGAAGGGTCAATGACATAGCCGGACAAGTAGAGTAAATAAGTTAAGGAAAATTAAGGACAAATCTTTGACCCGATATACGACGTGGACACTCTTATTTGTGAGATATTTTCTTGGAACCTCATTCATCCATTTCTGGTCCTTAGAGAGTTAAGGGATTTATATTAGCCACCTGAGTTACCTTGTATGTGAAATTGACCTCCTTACGAATGGACAAGAGAACCGACTTGAACTGCGATGGGTTTTTAACTGGAGATGAAAACTAGATTTTCAAGGTGTAAGGATTATTACTATGAGAGGATACATTCTTCTTAGGAGTGTCTTATACCTAAGGTGTAAGGAGATCTCGTCTGAATTGACTTCTGTGACAAGACTAGAGCTTTCAAATTATGCTAACATTTGCAAGGACAGTTTAGGAGAATATTCAATGACTGGATCAAGGGAAACATATTTTAGGTAATATGAACCACCCAGTGGTGCACTCCTTATCATCTCTTTATGAGAGGATCACACTTCGACTCGCTTGAATCACAACTAAGGTCCAAAATTTCTACCAGGGGTTTTTTTTTTCCTTTGAGAGCGATTAGAGCTAGTTTAACCTTTTGTCTACTTTTGTAGTATTAGGAAATGAACCATATAGTAGAGCTCTCCTCGAAGTTCAGATAAGAAATAGTATAATTTAATGGCCCAAAGTTGCTGATGAATTTGTAAAAAAAAAAAGAAAGAAAATGTGAGGAGAAATAAATTTAGTGGGTAAGAGCAACCGTTATAGCAACAAAACATACGGGGATATATGAATCAGATTAGAAAATGATGGGAAAAGACCTCCCAAGATCTACTCTCAATAGTGGAGGCATAAAAAATTTCTATAATCAAGTCTCTAAGGGTTGAACCAACTTCAAAAGGATCTCCGTGAAGGACTCCATTAGGAAGATGAATGACGATTTTAGAGTTAACAAACTCCTGGAGGGGTGTAAAGAATACAGGAAGAGGAACCTGACAAGTACTTACAATAAATATTCCAAAATGAGGATATAAGTCTCATGAAGGTCTTTGGTGCCAATAACAATGAAGTCGGTTACCTTCTTAGTGTTGTGTGAGTCATCCTGACCCTTAGATCCGAGTGGTTTTTGTGATAGTTCAAGTAAATACTAATATTGGCTCAAATTAAGTAGGGGAGAAGAGCAGAAGAAAGTACACTAGAAAACTCCCTACTCGATAAGGATGCCAATCCCCTAGGTTAGGCAATGGTTTTCCATATTCACGTGTTAAGTTGGCCTTTTATTAGTTAAAAGGTTCGACAAAATGATATTATCACCTCAACAATTAAGTCTTTCTAAGCCTAAGGTAAATGGGTAGGTGCATATAAAAGAAAATCTAGGTTTTAGGGATGTGATCCTATAAAAAATGAGGAGAACCTCCACACAAAATCTCTCTTGAGACTAACAACATACTGGTCGAATGGAGACAATTTTTGTTTACTTACTTGAGGAACCCACTTTCCTAATGGGCGTGACCCTTTGGTCCTAGTCAGGTAGAATTTTGCAATCACTTGTGAAGTTAAATGTCGCTAGAGTGATATGGTAAATAGTAGGAATGGAGTAAGAACCATCTCTATCTTTTCCATGAACAAATCCAAATGAGTCTAAGGATAAATAGTCAAGACTTAAAGAAGAAGAAGAAAACTTAAAGTAAGGATGAGAATGGGAGGGGGTTTCCAGTAAAGGCCGACATTGTCAAAAAAAAGTAAAAGTTAAGAGTAAATGGATACGGGGATTTGGTATTTACAAAAATAGCAAAAGGATGAAGTAACACAAAATGACGTTTGAGTAAGTGCACCACCTTTTAAGCATACATATGGAAGAAAAGGAAGTTTAGAAGAATGTGCAGCCAAAGGAATGGAGAGAAGAACATAACAGTTTGATCTCTAGGTTTTTTGGCCAATCAAACTTTGATCTGGTTTGTCTTTTCTTCTCTCATCCATGATAAAACATAGCACTTGAAAGACAAAGGTACTATTTATATGATGTAAAATAAAAGTGTGAGCACGCGACATATCAAATTACATAATATAGAGATTTCCCAAGGGTCGAGACTCAACTAGCTAGGGAGGTCACCTTGAGAGAGAAGAGAGATGAACACCTTCTCGTTCGGATCAAATCCATGGGGTCAAACACATGAATGATATTACAAAAAGAATAGGTGGGGGATCAACATGTTAGACTGTTCAGGTGCATGGACAAGCTTGCACAGACCTAAACCCTCGAGAATAATTTGCTAGCACCTCCAATAACTTGAGGACGTGGCGTAAGGCCATTGGTATTAGTACCATAGAGCTAGTTGGTGTTTCATTGCGCTGGCAAAGGTCTTAACGTTGTAGTCTATTAGTAGTTGCTCTATCTCAATTGTAAAAGGACATTGTTCATGTCGTTGTTTGTCAAATAGCAATAAAATATCTAGATATCTTTTTCTCCAGTTTTTTCTTGTTTTCATATTGTTTTACTTTGTGATGTTATCATATTGATCACCGAGTTCTCCATCGTTCCTCTTCTCGTAGTGGCTCAAATGTTCGCTTTCACGTAGCTCGTTTATTATTTAAGTTGATTTTAGTTTGTCTTGTTGATTAGTTTGCAAACTAATGGTATCAATCGAGCCTAACCCGAAATTAAGTAGTAAAGATTGCTTTTGACCCACTTATAAATTCAATTGTACTAAATTCCTCTAAACAAAATGCAGTTTTTCAGCTTCTAGGATGTTGAATGATTTTCTTCTAGATAAGTCAAGTCTTTATTTCCAGAAAATCATTGATCGACCTTGTGCTCTTTTATGGAATTATAGAACTATGTAGGTATCATTTTATGTGATCGTATATTTATAGGAATTTAAAATGTAAAGGATGGCTGTGACTCATAAATATATGCAAAGTAAATTAGTAGCAACATTGTACTTCTAATTTTACTTTCCATGAGGTATTCAACATTTTAATTGAGATTCGATTATATGTAATATTAAACAGTCTTATTTTAAAGATAAAATCTTCTTTAGTAAAAAAAAAATTCTCACTCGATTAGCAAACTCAAAACCTCTTTGAATAAAAGTATTTATCATTGCATAGCAAAATTACACTTATAATTAGGAATTCATTTAAAGTGAGAATCTTACGTGTCCCTTCATCGTTATTTCCTAACTAAAATTTAACTTTTATATCAAGTTGGACTGGCAACAAATTATGATATGACATATTAAACATTAGACATTTTGCAAATACATAAAATTGTCGTCTTCTTTTTTTTCTCTTCAAAAGATAACTTGTAAAAGGAAAATTATGTTACATTAGACGAAACATAAACAATACTTCTTATATCTCACTTTAAGTTCTTTAATTTGATTGACATCGAAAGTTTAAAAAATAATTTGTTTTTGTAAAATTTTATGATATTAAATTAAAAATATACACAATTCTTTAAATTTTTATAGTTTTAAATTTATCATATAAAATGTTAAAATAATTTATAGATATAAAAAAAAGATATTTGGGTTATACTGAGAAAGAAAGGTAAAATACTTAACTTAGAAAGGAAGAAGTATGATTTATGATACGAACGCTTATATATAAAACCATAATGAAAATGAAAAGATGGTTTATGGTTTACAAACGAAATTTTCAACTCCAACCAAAAAGGGAAAAGAAGGTGAACTTTTGTACTTCAACCAAAAAAGTCTAAAAATCGAAATTCTCTACTAACAAAGGATTCCTTGTTTTAATTTATCTGATATAATTTTCTTGCCTAATTTTTAAAATATAATTTTAATTTCTTATGTGATATGTTTAAAATTAAAAAAATTAAAAAAATACTTTAATATATTTGATAATTTGTTTTTGAATGTTATATCAAATTAAAATGGTTAGAATAAAGTTTTTAGTGTTTGGCTGGCCAGTCTGGAACATTCAAAGACGTTAAAACACGTAAGAGTAATTATATTTGGTGACTGACGCTAGGCACATTAAAGAAGCAAACTCAAAACGGAAACGGATACAGACAAGCCGAACGCCAATATTAACATTTTCCGTTTGACGTTAACGTTGTGTTGTCGTATGAGTAACGTAACTATGGGAGGCCAAGGTGGTATGCCGGTATCTTATCCGCGTTATTAGCAACACAATCGTGAACAATTTAGAGAAATGCGTTCGATTGAGTTTTCAAATCCCTCCTTTTCTCAATTTATTTTTTTTTGGGGTGGGGGGAAGGGTCTGATGTTTACGTCTGTTTCTTCTCTGTGGTTATTCTCATGTCTTATTATTACGATATGATTTGTTCCTAAGTTGCCACCTCTGAATGGCCGATTCATATTTCTTCACGTATGAGTAAGGATTTTATGTTTGAGTTCTAAAGATAAATTACTTCTATAATTAAACACATATCGAGCACCTTAAAATTTATCCAGAACTTTTATTTACACATTTGAATATTGTCTTGTTAATTAAACACAAAATTATATATAAATTTGATCCTATCAGATACAATAAGCTTGTTGTGTCGGATAAAAACCAACTTGTATATAGCTTTGTGTTTTAATTAAAAAACACAAAATTCAAGTGTGTAAATAAGAAATTTTGTGCAAGTTTAAAGGGTCAAATATGCATTTGGCGTACATCGTTAACAGCATAAGTGTTTTTTGAACTTTAATCATATATTGTTCCTCTAAAAAGTTTTACTACATCTTTGAATTACTTTAAAATAAAATATATATCCTAAAATGTGAGGTAGTAACGAAAGTATAGTCACTTTCTTTGAGAATCATATGAGAGACTAAAAATAAAATAATACATATAATTTTTAATTGGTCAATTTATAATTAAATAGGACATATTATTAATTAATATTAATTTAAATCATAACTTTTAAATTATTTTTATTTATTTTCTTATAAAATAGGAGACAGTCTCTGATGGGTTCTATTGAATCTACGGTAGCCTATGGTCCCGTATATTTTAATACTCAACCCAATTTGCAGTTAGCATTATCTGATATAAATATACTTGATGCTTTAACATTAAATGTTAAAACGCATGGTTATAATTATGCTCCAGGTTCTGAATTAATCTGTTTATCTTATAGAATTTA
>JBDJHY010001319.1:0-14089 GCA_039654485.1 Withania somnifera | reverse complement strand
AATTTGGCGGGATTTTTCCCTCTAAATCGTTTAGTGACCAAATATACGAGTCACTAACATATCATAAATCAGTGACTTAATATATTTGGTCACTAAATAAATAAATATATAATTGTATTTAGTAACCAATGTAAATTCGGTTACTAAAATAAATGACCAAATTGGTCAATTTGGTGGTATTTGTTTCCCTCCAAATCATTTAGTGACCGATTTAGTGACTAAAATAATTTTTAGTCACTAAATTAACACATTTAGTGACTACTTAGTGATGAATTTATTTTTGGTCACTAAATTTGGCATGTTGACTAAAAACTAGTGACCTCTTTTTTTTTGTCACCAAAGACACTGTTTCATTACCAACATTAATGTGGTCACTAAAGGTCATTTTTCTTGTAGTGACTGCATGAATATAGAAAAAACGTAATCCATAAGTTGAGAGGAGTAAAACAAGACCTATATCCTTATATAAATAGCGGGGTCTAAATCCAAACTAAGAATGGGTCTGTAAACCTAATAGCTCAAATATTTATACCAACACGTAGAGAATAGTTCATACATCATATGGTACAAAATAGGGCTCAAACTAACGGTAGAAAATAAAGAAACAAACCCATAAAGTTTATGTAATATAGAAAACTTTACTATAATAGACAAAATGAAGAACTACTCGGTAGAAACGAGAGTAAGATTGCCAGAGCACAGTTCCACAGATCAAAATACTGATTGGACTCTTAATACTACTAATTTAGCTCCGAATTTTCAAACAATTTGGAGCAACTTATTAAAATTCATGAAAATGGAAGGAAGAAATATATATACTCCTGCTAAGTCAGTCATGCGATCGTGGAGCAGGACACACGACGGATTCCTCAACCCCAAGATCATGATACACACAGGGCCTGGGCTACGCGATTGAATCGAAGGCCACATGATTATGAGCCTGTGGTGCCCAGCCAGCCTCAATTTGAACATTTGAGGCTCGAAATGGAGATAGAGTCTTATTTCGACAACCCATATATGAAATCTTTATGTAATCAAAACTCCAAACTCAAGGGAATCGACGAAAAGGCTATTTGGGGTCATAGAAGCTTAGTAAGACCTTAAGAAGCTATAATATAAAGGAATTAAGTTATAGAATTTCCAAGGAAACAACCTACTGATCGTAACAAGTCACAAACGACTTAGGAAAGTTACAACAACTATCCAAACATAGAGAAAATCACAAAAATCAAGGAAAATGGCCTTGAGGGCCATTATAATATCCACCACTAAAGAAACTTTCATCCACAAAAGTTAAGAAGAAGGGATTAGCTGAAGTCTGAAACAACAAGAATTCAAAATTCACACGATTCTTTTAAGCTTCCAATGGCCTCCTCTCCTAGACTACGAGCCAGTCAAACTCTCATAACATAAATATCCCTAAACCTAAGTTGTTTACATCTTTTAACAATAATTTCCTCATATGCTTGAAACAAACTAACTGTCGTCCAATCAAACTAACTCATAACAAAATGTGCAGGAAGAATCTAGTATATAAAAAGGAGGCACATGGATGTGGATGGAATAGGGTGTACCTCCACAAATTCTGAAGGTAGGTTCGATCTGCAGGTAACCCCGCTAATTTTCTCTGTGATTTTATATGGCCCCATTTGATCCCGCAATCATCAAGTCCTCGATATTAAACTTAGAAGAGAGTTTATAGTATGTTCCATCTGAAAAATAACCCAAACAATTCTGATTCTCTCTATAGCACATTGGATCTAATTTGAAGTCTACGGTGAAATCCGGTGCAACTATACCAATCCATCAGGGATTTACAACACCTATAGTACAAAGACTCAAATGGTGCTATCTGGATACTAGAATGATAGTTGTTATTGTAGGAAAACTCTGCCCAAGAAAAATTTTAATCCCAAATACCACCAAAATCAAAACCACAAGCCTCAAATATATCTTTGAATACCTGAATGGTCCACACATACTGCCCGTCTATCTCTGGTTAAAAGTCATACTCAGAGCTACCTCTATACCCATCTCACGTTACATATTTCTCTTGAAACATGAAGTAAACTACGTATCCCTGTCTGACATGATAGAAAATAACTCCCTAACATACAAGACAACAAGTCTCTCAGCACCCCAAGAAGATGACGGTGGTAAGTAAGCAGATTTGGTCAATTGATCCATGATGACCCATATACAATTAGCACCCTTGGAAGTACGAGGGAGTCCAGAAAAGATCCATAGTAATCCTCTCCCACTTCCACTGAGGAATAGGGAGTCGATACGACACACTACTTGGTCTGAGGTGCTCGAACTTCACCTACTGATAGTTCAAGCATCGGTTATGAACATAGAATAGCAAATATTGTCATATGAAGATTTATCCAGGACAATGTCAACCTCAACCATTACCAAAATTGAGGATACAATATCGCCATATATCCTGAGGTAACCAAATAATTCGCTCGGACTGGCTGCCAGTCTAGGATGGAAAATCAGTACTGTACTCAGCAAATCAAGAAGTGGGTCGAGTGTCATTTTCTAAAATAATTGAAACTGGAATCTCAAGCAAAAGACTTCTCAAACATAAAAGTAGCAAGACCCTCTACACATCTTTGTTATGCCTAGGTGTGTCTACTCTAGAACTGCAAGGATCAATGCCTATGAATAACGTGCCGTCAGAATATAAAAAAACCTGTAGGAGATATCCCAAGATTATGAGATCATCGAGCATAATCGACTAATAGGATCATAAAAGGAAACCGTCACTAACAGGCTAACCAACCACACCAGGTACCACAAATGGCAGTTGATCTTGCCTGCAAAGCCAACCCCTCTCAGCCTGGAAACTAAAATCAGAGTGACTATCTGATCTAGATCAGTAAATCAACCCACAAACCTGGAATCACTAGGAATCAAATAAAAAGGACACCTAAAATTTAAAGGAAATGATCATCCCAAGGTACTCTTTCATTCTATTCATATGTTGATAATAGACTCAAATCACAACTGTAAGCTCAGTTGTCTTGTATAAAATGGTGTAAAAGACCAAGCTTTCGCACTATCAAAAATCCAAATACCCAAACCCAGTGATCATCATAAATTAAGAATAGGGATGAACGCCATATACTCATAACTTTCCAAAGTTAAGTGCCCATAACTCAAAACTTGAGAGTCCCCCGACATTCATACAAAGGACACACTCACAAAAGTGAATCACAAACCCAATATAAACTAATCAATAGTCCAAACATAAGAAATCGCAATAGAAACCAAACCAGTATCAAACATGCACAGCCGCATCAACTGTCTAAGACTAGAAATGCATCACATAATTGGACGTACAAATTCCTCTAGAATATCACAACCTTGATCCATCACTGAAGGAGCACTATGGCTCACCAAAATAGTTATATTCCTACCCGTACGAAGACTATCCAACACCATTTAAGCCACACATGGCTGAGGATATAGATAACTCTATGGCAATCAATCTAGAACCAAAGGAAAACAAACGAAAGAGTAAGTCATTTAATCACAAAAATTACTCATGCTGGTTTTCTAGAACCAACTAATGGAAGTCTCAGATAACATATCATAAACCAAAGCTACCAAACAACTCACGATCGGAAGATTTTCACAAAAGGATAATAGGGCATCTTCTTGTAAAAATAAAGAAACCTCAAACACACAATGCTAATGAGAACTCCCGAGTGACTAACTGCATAACCTGAACATAAAGAAGATCTCAATCAGTAAAGGCCTAAAGACCCCTTTCACCTTGCCGAGGTACACCGATCACGATTAAGGTATACTCACAATACAACAACCAGGTATCGAGGGAGGACAACGTAACCTGCTCATGCCCGAAAAAATCACTAATGCCACCTATCAAACATAAGGGCCAAATCCAGAATCTTACAACATCTACAGGATAAACTAGCCAAAAACTTAAATCCCTCACTAAGATCAACCACTAAGGGTTTCCTCCTCATACACAGGAAACAAAAGGACCGTACGAACAATATCCACCATTTAAGGTAGGACAAGTCTAGGGAGCTCAAATCTACGCTAGGATATAGTAAGGACAGCCTAAATAGAGGAACTCAACCCCTGAATCATAGGACCACAGCATAATAAGGACTCACATGCACCCCCTAAGCTAAAAGACAAGACTCAACTCACCAATAAGAATTAGAACACAGGTGTTATTGAGGAACCACTTGAATGAGGGCCACAAACCTCAAAGGGGCTAAAAGAATGGCCTAAACCTAGTATGTGACAAAACATCAGCAAGGGTAAAACTACTCCAGCTAGCATAGATAAAGTAAGTGAGAATTACTCCAGAGTCATTCTCAATTCAACATAAGCCAACTAGGCAGGGAATAGAATAAAATCGTATTATAAATAGAGCTCGAAGGTAGCTCACCTAGAACACCTTACCCAAGATCACAAGCCAAAGGATGTGACACCACTAGAAGACTCTACTGACATACCATACCAAGATATCCATAGTTGGGCACCCTCTATAATATGAAATCAAACACGTGAAAGAAAAATCACGAAACTAAATATAGAAGGATAGACAATGACACACAAAAAAAGAAAATCTAATCAAACCAAATGGTGTATCAAACTCTAAGACCATTTCAATTAATTTGAATCAAGCATCAAACTCTTAGAAGACCATGAGGGAATCACAATCCCAAAACCAACTTACATTTCTACATAAAGACCAAGCAACAAGCTTGCCAAATTTTAACATATGAAATCACTCAAATTCTCTCACACGTAAGACACTCAAAACACTCATCAAGAGTTGTTTACAATCAACATTCAAAATAAACTATGTAAAAGACTTAATGACTTACTATTTATAGTAGCTAATACATTATTGGTCCTAATGAGGCAATAAAACATAAGGATAAGGCCCAACCTAGTCTGTTTGCGTATGGATGGTTCCTTGGGTGGTTCTTCCAAGATTGGACGGCTCCTGGGGAAGCAATTCCATTTTGGAAGGTCTGTGGGGTGTCATGTTTACTCTTTGCATGCCCAACTAGGTATCTCCTATTTGCTTATGGACGGTTAACTGGGCATGTCCACCTTTGGATGACACATTGGACGGGCTGCCCTCTGTTAGACGGCTTGGGCAAGTCTTCAACTTCCCACTTTTTCTGGGGATTTTTGAATCTCCTTCCAAGCTATTCCCAAATAAATGCTTGATCTCAGAGGTGATAGAATATCCAAAAGTACCCATCAAAGGTCTCCCATCAAGTCCGAAGCTATATATAGCATCCATCATAAAATCTTCATGAGTAAGGTTGGTCTGTATCATATCATTCTCTCTTTCTTAAAAAAGATTCATCCTCAAATCCATACCTTGCAAACACAACAAGAAAAGGACAAAAGCACAACTTTCCTCATTATATGAGGGTCAACACATAGGTTAGAATGAATATAATTAAGCATTAAGAACACTTCATCCGAGAATAACCAAGGTTTTCTTATCTTGATGGAATAACCAACATATAGATCAAAAGAAACTTGCTCTAACCTCAAATAAGAGATAGAATCTGTATCAACAATCATGTCATCATAAGCAAAGAGGTAGTATAGAAAGTGGAGAAAATCATTACTCTTAGAAAGATTGTTCTCATTTCCCAAAATTATAGCCATCACAAAAACATAATCAAACATTTTATTGGGAATAAAGGAAAATGAGAACAACATTAACTCTCACAACCTAGTGTCACCTACTCTAATCAAAGACTTATAAGATGCATATCCAACACAATCATGAATACCATCACAAATAATTAGATAACCACTAGGATCATCAACAATACCATAAAGATCCATTTTTACCACATGTGAATCATTCAAATCAAAATGGAGGGAATCTTCAAGAATAGGGTAGGTCATAGGGTCAAACGGCACCAAGACTCTCCCTATAAAAATATCACATCTCCTCTATGGATCTTCAAGAACAAAAGTAGAAGGGTACTTACCTTGAAAACAAAAGTTGGAACTTGTACCTTGGTCCTCCTTTGGTGAGTCATCACTTCCCTTCAACTCAAGCAATTTTTTGGATCACAAAGTTTGACCCACCTTTATTTCTTTCGGAGCTCCCTCACAAAGTGACTCCACAAGTAAAAACAATGGGTTGTAGGTGTCACCTTTACTCAAAAAGTATGGATCAACCCATGTTTCTTCAGCATCTCCTTGCCAAAGTAGGTTATTATAGTCATGGTAGCCTTCGGGGAATGTTACATCTTTATTTTGCTTCACACCATAAGACAATGCCAATGGAACTGACTTAGAATCACCATGTACCTATAAAAGTGAAGAGAAGTAATAAGAAACACTCTAGTACTTGGGTTATTTTGTTAAAAGGTCTTATGGCTCATATCACTTATAACTTACATTATTCTTAGCCATTATTCCCAATTTTATATTTTCCTCCAATTCGTTCCCCTCCCTCACATAAAAGAGTGGAATGGTGATCTCTTCTTCTTGAGGCCAATTGTCATTAGTGGAAATGACTCTCCTCATCATTTTATGGACAACTGTGACATTTTATTTACAATCATTATGATCACCTTCACCAGCAAAATTGCTATCTTGAGACTCATATTCACTCTCATGTTCTACTTCATAGGAAGAGCTTTCCATGATTAAGGACTATGGCTATTAGATTTGGACAACCACTCATCACATCGCCATATTCTTTGCACTTGAAGAATTGAATACCCTTGAAACTTATTTGGGTATCCTTAGGTACCTTCACTTGGGCATCCTTGTCAAAGGACATTTTGTCATATAGCTTCTCAAAGAACTTCTTGGAGTCCATACTAATTTCCAAATTTGGGTGACTTGCATCTCCTCTTTGTTTTCCCCTAACTATTAAGTTGGAATACCCTTTTGACTTTTGCAATTTTCTTTCATTAATGATCTTCTAAATATCAATAGTCATGTCAATAACAATGTCAAGTTTTTCAAACTTCTGTAGAAGCATTTAACAATAAATATCATCATTTAAAGCACTTCAAAAGTGAGCCTTTGTTTGGTTAGGATGTAATTGATAATCAAGCCTTAACATCATGTTTTGGAACTCATCAAGGTATTCCAAAACAATTGTTACCTTACTTGAAGTTATAGATGTTTGTGAGTTATTTTTGTCAATATATCTCTGGCATATACTTGAACCTCATAATCCTCTTCAACCCATCCCATAAAGGTATTTTGTTAAGACTTTTATCCTCCTCCTTCTTCTCCCATATTCCCACCATGTAGGATCAAACCTTAAAATTAAGCTATGTCATAGATTGTTTTCTTCAATTTTGTAAGCTCATTTATTTAGAAATGCCTCTCATATTGGAGCTCCTAATTGAGTTAAATCTCGATATCACACTCACCTTTGAAGATAGAAAGTGGTACTTTGATGGAGTTAAGCCCCATTGATCTCCATGTTTCTCCTCTTGGATCCAAGCTCAGGCCTAGTTTTCATAGTAATGATCAAGTCCTCTTATTTCATTGGGATTTGGACCATGTCTACCTCATCTTCCCAAAATATGACCTTGACCTCTCCCAAGAGGTAGATTAGCTTTAGCATCATACTTATTAAGATCTTTAGTGGTCTCTTCATGTACCTCTTGGTTTGCATTTCTATCAACCTATTCCCTTTAGGCTTGTGGATTTGGGTTTTGAGGTGGTAAAGTTTGGTCTAGTTGGTATTGGTCATTATGAAAAACATTTATAATGGCATTTCTTGGATCTTGGTAAGCATTTGGTAGTTGTACGAGAATTGTGCTTGGATAAGTAGGGCAAAATATTTGGTGGAGGGTGTATGGTGATATGAGAGAAGAAGTAGTTTAAGCATGGCTGCTTGTGGAGATTTGGTTTATGTCTTGAGGGGTAGAGGTTGTATAACTAGAATTCACCTTTATCATAGCCATCCTACCATCCATCGTAGACATTCTCCCATTCATATTTGAGATCCCCCCATCCATTGCTTCTAACCTTTGTGATATATCCAACAACATTTCCATCATAGAATTTGGGATATTTTCTCCCATGGGAATTTGTGATTCATCATTGTTCGCCATGTACCTAATAAAGACAAACAACAAACAATGTTATTTTAATAAGCCTCACAGTCACTCAAGTTCACACCTTTTATGATTGCCTCACACTTGGATTGCTTGTCATTGGTAATTGTTTCTACTCCGTTGGTTTGCCTTGGCCTTGATTGCTACTCGTGGACAAAATAGATTTTTGTCAACTCAATCAAAGCATAGAAAGAAAAATGCACTTGAATCAAGAAACAAACTTCAAAACAAAAGAGAAAAACTAACAAAGAAAGGACTAGAAAGCAAACCAACTCAAATAATTAGTACACAAGTATGATAATGAACTTTATGATTACTAATTGATGAATCAAAGAAAGAAAATTAAGAAGTCCCGGGAATAAATGGAAAATAAAAAAAATAAAAAAAATTGTATATGGGCGGCTCTCCCATGGATGGATAGCTCATCCAAATGAAGTGAGCTTGAGTCATCCTAGAGGAAGCTTACTATCTTGATTTTTGGACGATTGGATTTTGGGGTGTGGGCGGCTTGTCTTGGTCTAGATGGCTTATTTAAAAGGGAATCTAAAACTACCAAAATGTTTTCTACTGAGCGGAAGGCTTGGGGAGTTCGTCCGAGCTCATTCATATCGTCCACTCTGTTGTCCAAATTTCCAGAAAGAAATATTGTGGGCAGTACTGATTGGGTGGATCGCCCAAGAAAGGGAAGCTCACCCAAATCCTTTCTTAAAACGAAAGTGGACTTCCCAAACTACAAATCTCCTTAGTTGAATTCTTGAATTCTTTGACACTTATACCCTTAGTATATACCCTTTATGAAAGAATAAAAACTTTTGAAATAAGGTTTTTGGATCAAAGTCCCCTTTTCTTCTTATTCTTCACAAGAACAAAAGATGAACACCAAGAACACTCTTGCGAATTTCAAAAATCTAAACCCCTTCAAATCAACCTCAAATTCGACAAAGGTTTCAACCACAACTTCCTTTTGACATAGGGAATAAAACCCACTATTTTTAACCCCAAAATAAAAAAAAATCTAAGACCCATTTGTAGACCTTCAAACCGTCAAAGCTCAAATATGGTGTCTCACACAAAACAACGTAAATTGACTTGAAACTTGAGATCTAGACTCCAAAAACACTATGGAATCCAAATCTAGTGTCTAAATCACCATATAAGAACACAAAAAATTTGTTACCCTTCTTTTAAAAAGAATTCAAAAATAGAAACCTCCATAAATAGAAATTTCCGAAAATAAAAAGATGAAGAACACACCTTTTTTCTAGATATCAAAATCCCAAGTTGAATTTTGTAGGAAAGATAGTCACATGAAGCTCTACTACTATATAATATGAAGTCGGATACGTGGAAGCAAAATAACGAACCTAAAGGTAGAAGGATAGATAGCGACATACAAGAAACGAAAATCTAATCGAACCAAAGGGTGTATAAAACCCTATGACTATTTCAATTAATCTAAATCAAGCATGATACTCTTATAAAGATCGTGAGGTAATCACAATCCAAAGCAACCTATGTTTCTATGCAAAGACCAAGCAATAAGCTTACCAAATACGGATGCACCAAATCACTCAAAGTCTCTTACATGGAGAACACTCATCAAGTGTTTTTTACAATCAACATTAAACATAAGTTACGTAAAAGCATTAATGGCTTACTATTTATAGTAGTTAATACATTATTGGTCCTATAGGGAATGAAACATAAGGATAAGGCGCAAACCAGTCCATTTTCTTAAGGATGGATCCTTGGGCTGTTCGTCCAAGATTGGATGGCTCCTTGGGAAGTCTTCCCATTTTTGAAGGTCCATGGGGAATCCTGTCTACTCTTAGATGGAAAACTAGGCGGCCGTCTGCTTATGGATGGAGGACTAGGTGGCCTGTCCCTTTAGGAAGGGCTACCGTCTCTTTGGTGGCCTGTCCCCTTTGGACGGGCTGTCGTCTCTTGGATGGCCTACCTTTTTTTGGATCACTTAGACAAGTCGTCCACTTACCACTTCTTCTGAGGCTTCTTGAATCTCCTTCCAAGCTATTCTCCAAACAAATTCTTGATCTCGAAGGAGATTTAAATGTCCAAAAGTACCCTTCAAAAGGCTCTCATCAAGTCCCAAGCTATCCATAGCATCCATCATCAAATTTTCATAAGTAAGGCTGGTCAATATCGTATCACTCTAGTCTTAAAACCAAGCCCTCTACATATATAACAAGAACCACCATTAATTCCACCCTCCACTCTAACTAACTGCTGATGTGAGGCACTGCAATTATTGTTGACGTAGGGCTCGATGGTAAGGACACTCTCTAGCCCGATTTCCTAACTCACCACACTCATAACAACCTAGCCTTGCTCTGACTAGGACCACAAACTAACCTACTCTGGCCAATATGATCCTTTAAACTTGAAGATACACCCCTGACGAGCTGACAGCTCTGAGTACCCAAGCCTCTATTGGCTGACTAAGAAAGGATTGGAAAGGTCTGACTGAACTAACCCAATTGGATCTACTGCTTGCATTGAAATCCCTGTCTAGCATATCATTCACTCACATATTAGGTATCATTGGAAATATCCTGAGAACTCAAAGACAAAACCAAATAACCCAGACCTGAACTCTGTCTACTCAGCCTAAACTGTTGGGATAGAAAAGCCCCAAGAAGGGGGAAATCCATGGCCTCATGTCCGAACCTTCCATATATAAAGTAACCCCTCCCCCTCCCACGGGGATCCTCACCCTTATGTCCTATAGAGTGATCACTACCATCCCTCATCATCCAGCGTACTTCCTGAAAGCAATCCCATAAGTCTCATAGCAAGCCTTTTCAAGGTCCACAAATTGTCCGAAGATCTACCTAAGGGTGTGTACTGCAGTAACCAAGTGCTTTGTCATCATAAGTAGTAAAAAACCAATCCTCTAAGAAAGTCAAACCTCTCGTCCATATCTCGTAACATAAAGTGCAGGGATATGTCTAGTCATCCTATCAAATAATGCTGCATAATCCCAAACGGTCAGATACCCCTCTTGGGAACCACCTAACTCATCCTTAACTGATATTTCCCTCAATACACCCACCGATACCTCTGAATGAACGTTGGTGCTCCGTAACAGGCATAAATGTAACCTTCACTAGAGCCCAGGTAGCTCTAAAACTCTATGTATGGTGATGTATTCTTTTGACTCTCAATTCTGATTCTAAAACTCTAGGAATGCGTGCGGGCATCTCATTGGTTCCTACCGAGGGCCTCCTCCGAGTCATCTGGACAGAGTAGAGCCAAATGAAATGATAGGAAATCCAATGACCATACAATGCACTTAAGGAGTCAAGAAGTGAGAGTCTTTCTTAAATAGTATAGTGTGGCCTTCAAAAGATAAGACATGGATGTCTACATACCGATCTACGGCATTCTACCAAACACTTTCTCCTACGCCAGAGACAACGGTGAACCTAAAGCTCCGATACCACTTTGTCTGACCCAAAAATCTAGTTATGATGTTATCTACATTCTACCTGTAGACAAGCCTAACCCCGTCCCAGAGCTTTAAATGATTGGCTAGTACCAAGAACCAAAAAAATATAAAGGAGATGAAAATAAGAAATAGACGAAGGACACCAAAATACACAACCAAAAGTAACTCCCCAGAACCTGATATCAGGGCTGTAGGGCATCTATATACAGAAAAATACAAAATACAACCCACAATGGGGAAAATACAAAATAGTTATTTATACTCCAACTAGAACAGCAATGAAGACAAGAGGAGAACCAGCCAGCATGATCGTCGACTGCTTATTGTACCTCCTGAAAAAGCACCAAACTAGCTCACAAAGCGCGTCCATCCGATGACTCATGATAAGACCTGCATCTCAAAAGATGCAGACGTGTAGAATGAGTACCAAAAACAACATGTACCCAGTAGACATCATAGGCCGATGGGGAAAAATAATCATAAGCAAGGTAAAGAGCGTTCAAAAGAAAATAGGGTAGTAGCACGTAGTGTAAACAAAAAGGGGTAACTATAGTAATAACTAGTAAGTACGGTGAAGGATCATCTATCAGTGTGTGCAGCATCAACTAACAAGTATGAAGAAAAGTCACAATCAGGGTGTAACACAAAGGACCTGGGTCACAAGCACATCATGACTAAACGAGACACCTACTTAGATCATTAAACATAACAAGCACAAGGAAGGACCAATAAAAGAAAATGGAACACAGGGAATCTAACCATTAAACGTAATAATAACTACGGTAATGAAAGTAATCAACAACATAAAAGAGTAGCCATAAATCCTAGCTAGAAACCAATACATCAGCACATATTTAACCCATCAAGAATTCCCCCGTAAGCCTCAAGGAGTGCAACTAAGCGCATAGGGATGCAATGGAAAGGGGTGCTAAAAAGTAAATAGTGCTCGTACTCATCCTCCTCAATATAAGGACTCTTCTAGGAACGGACCCAAAAAAGCCTCCCCGTATACTTACCCCTCCTACTCCAATATACCCCTCTCCCCGGATATAGCTCATACCTAGTAGCAATATCTTAGGCATAGACACCCATACTCAGAGGGTCCACAGAGGGATCCAATCCCTTGTACAAAATTCTCCTAAGAATCCAACTATTGGCATAGTCATCAAGGAAAAAAAATTCTGAAACTGGGGCTTGGCCCGTATATCATATCTTAGGAAAAACTCAAGTCAAGTCATGTAGGCAAACAATCCAAATCCCAGTAAACCCAACTATCTCCATGTAGGAAATATTCAGAAATCACTATGATAATGAGAAAATAGGATCAAATGGTATGAGAAAATAACTCTATACTTCTCATGAGCGCAGTCATGGAAGATATAATAAATAAGAAATCATTTTTCGGTAATTACTCTATCAAAATCAGGTTACCTTTTAAAATATTTAATGTATTCTTGCTATACAAAACTAATAAATAGGTTGAACTGGTCTAAGGTTTCTAACTAGAATCCATCGGATGGCTACCAAACCATAGTCGAGAGGTACGCACTCTCCTAGACCAACCACGGTACTGAGCCATGAGTAATCTCAGCAAAGATGCCAACACTGCCCATAGGGCGCCTGTTAAAGGCTAAGTGCATACCCATACAGGGGAAAGCATGGATTTATCACAGCTCATGCCAATAGAACTAACTCCCAGGCTCGCACCGAGCTAGATACAATATCATCACACAGGGTTGCTAACTGTTTAGCAAAACCATAGACGGCTATCTATATTCAGGTGACCTCACACATCCTAATCATATGCAAAGCCTCATGTAGAACAAAGAAAAATCATCCTATCTAGATCGTCTCTAAAGCCACCAGCATAAACCAGGGAATAGTTACACTAAGCTCTAACTAGTAATATAATCCCATCCCAACCAGTCTACATTCCAGAGTCAGTGTATAAGTAACACACACCAAAGGTTATACTCCTCCCCCAACCATACTATGTTACAATATCAACATTGAACATGTGAGTAGGGCAACATAGTCATAGGTTGAGTAACTAATTCACATGACAGCGAAGTAGGCCGTAGGCAAAAACAATAAACATAATAGGGCTCCAACTAGTAACCCCATCCCAGATAAGGAAATTTACCATACATATGTCATACTAACACCTAGTCTAAAGAAAATAGACTGTAGCCTACTTGGTGCAGCAAAAACCTCAAAAGTCACAATGGAAGAAGCGGAGAATCATGAACTAGTTCAACACCACACGAATCTAGAAAAAATATAATTCATGAGTCGATAGGAGTAAAAAATGACACACACTTATATATAAATAGAGGGGTCGAACTTCAAACTAAGAACAAGTCCATAAACCCTAATAGCTCAGAAAATAAAATATTTATACCAATGTATAAAGCACAGCTCATATATCATATAGTACAAAATAGGGCTCAAACTAACATTAGAAAATAAAGAAACAAACCAAGAAAGTTTATGTAATATAGAAAACTTTATT
>JBDJHY010001210.1:0-14089 GCA_039654485.1 Withania somnifera | reverse complement strand
CGCCAAAATCAATCACACAGGCTCTCAACATATCCTCCAGAACCTGGATAGTCCGCTCTGACTGACCATCAGTCTGCAGATGGAAAGCTGTGCTCAAATGCACCTCTGTGCCCAAATCACGCTGCACAGCTCGCCAAAACTGCGATGTAAAATAGAATCAATATTTTGAACACCTATACTAGAATTTGCAACAAAAAGATGCAAAAGTGTAGTATGAGTACCAAAACAATGGGTACCTAGTAGCTATACCGATAGGGAATATATAATAAATAAAGGAAAGAAAATAAATAGAGAACAAGAAACAATTCATAGAGAATCAACAAGTAGAGCATGAAGAGAGGCTAGCTAACAGGATTTGACAAGTAATTATACTAAGTAACTAGCCACTAACCACAAAAAAGGTTCAGATAATACCAGGAGAAAGATCATACCTGACTCTATGCTCAATTAATATGAATACACAATCGAACAACAGATAAGGTGGTATACTAGTAACCTCAAATAAAAGGGATAAGGGAGTTCTAACACCAACTGTAACAACTAAGGGAATCATGATAAGGAGTGTAACAAGTAAAACCTTACAGTTAACCATAAAAAAAGAAAAAATAAGTAAAAGAGAGTCTCTACGGCACCCCATAATACCGATAAACAAATAAGTAAAGCTCACCCTTTGTCTTCCTATCGACCAGAATGTACAAACAAGAAAGAAAGTGTGGTAAGTAAAGAGCAACATGAATGCAAGTGATTCTGATATATGTGAAATAACTCTGAATCTGTATTATACTAACCATTACAAAATCTGAAGCAATATCATCTCATGCTTAGGGGAAGCATGGATTCCCAGGTTTGGAGTAATAAAATCTAGATCTCAATGGATGTATGGGAGTTCCCAAGTTAGGAGTAATATAATATCTATCTCAATAGGTATATGAGATTCCCCTAGTTCGGAGTAACACAATCTCAATCTCAACCTATACATGGGATTCCCCAAGTCTGGATTAATAAAATCTCAATCTCAAAGGATGCATGGGAGAGTCTAAGTCTCTAGACGTACAATCTTAATCTCAACTAATGAACAGGAGTCCCTAAGCCCGGAGTAATATAATATCGATCTCAATGGATGTATGGGAGTCCCTAAGACCAGCGTAATACAATCCCAATCTCAATGGATGCATGAGAGTCCCTAAGTATGAAGTAATATAATCTCAATGGATGTATGGGATTTCCCAATTCAGGAGTAATACAATGAGTCATGAATGGATGCATGAGTCTAACTCATATGTGTAAGTTCATAATGCTCAGGCTTCATTGAGTGTAAATCATATCTAAAAGATGGGGGTTATTCCAGGCTTTACCTCATATATCATCGAAATCTTGTAAAATATCTCAAGAATGCTTAATGTAGTCTCATAATGTCAAAAATGGACCGACAAGCGATGAAAGGTTTCAAGATCTGTGATATTGCATCCTTCCATGAAACAGTTGAAATCAATGCACCATAAATAGTTTTCATAATGATATGCACAATCATAATAATAGTATAGCAAAGCCTTACGGCTTTGCACATCCTATAGATCTACAGTAGGCATAACTAACCAAGTCGATGTTTGAGAATCACAAACATTACCAATAACCCACTATCTACATTCTAGAGTCTATCAAGACTGCTCAGGTTCTCTAGTTAACTTATACCACATATGCAACAAAAATATGTGGCTAAAAGATTAACTAAAAGAGCGGACAAGGTCATGGGTGACAACCTAGAAATTCCAACCCAAAGATATCTATGTATCACATTTATTCCCCATATATACCTAGTATAAGTTTGTAAGCATAACTTACCTTTCTTTCGACAAAACACTCGCAAATACAATGCCAAAGAAAGCTTGTCTTGCTTCAAAAGTACAATGTGCGCAAACAAACTGTAATGATCGCTCAACTATCAAAAACATAGTCTTGACGTCAATACGAATCCAATGATACTCATTAAGCAATGAAAATAGTCAGGGTTAAAATATGGGTCAATACGAGCCTACGGGCCTGTAAACCCTGCACTTCAAATAAAGGGTATCAAAACATTCCACACATTGTAGTGAAACTAAAACCAAAGTTTTAAGCTAAGATAAGCAAGGAAAGGACTTGAAATCATCAAATAAAGGAGTAGAAACTTGGGATTTTTGGATAAAAGTCAATGAAATTAATGTGGATAGTCACCAAGAATTAAAGAAGTATAGAAGAAATTATGATTCTTAGAACAACCAAAAGCTCATGCAAGAATCCAAGTATTTTTAATGGTGATTTTTGAGTTTTTGGGAGTGAAATAATGAAAAAGACAAAGCCTGAAAATCAGGGTTTTTTCAAGCTATTTATAGCTTCTGCACAGGTGTACTACGCGATCACGTAGCTATGGATCGGGATAGAAAGCTAGGGGTCAAGAGTACATCGTGGTCGCATGCAATACGTTCTGCAATTGCAGATAGTAAATAGGGAGGGCCACACAATTTCTGGGAATATTCCTCGATCGCGAAAGGTAATGGGAAGGAGATTTACGATTGCGAAGAAGAGTTTCTTGCACCAGATATCAGCTGAAACCAACAATGAGAAAAGTTTCTAAATATGGTTTAGAATGCATTTGGAGTCTGGTGAACACAAATCAAATATGCAAACTGCATGAAAATGATAATTTAGACTCAATGGAACAAACAAAATTTTGATCTGAGGCCATTTTGATAAAATGTTGACCAAAGTCAATGCGTTGCCAAACATTCCAATGATCCAATTAAGTACTCGAAACATCTTGGTTGGTCCAGAACTTGAACAAACAACTCAACTAATCCAAAATTGACATTCCAGAGCTAATGGCATAGTCAGATTTTTGATTAGAGGCTCCGATCACAAACGACCATTCAATTTTTTAAATGGAAACTCAAAAACATATAGAACAAATAAATTCAAACAAACTCAAAATTAAAGCTCCCAAACTTAAACCAAAGGTTCAACTAGACTAAAATCTACGTTTCGGAGCTAATAGAACTATTGAAATTCAATTTCGATAGCCTTTACATAAAATGTAGAATAAAGTCAATGATTTCAATTCTAAAAGCCCTGGAAAAGAGAAATGCATGTATCAACCAAATGAATGACCTGAGAATCGAACCACTAGTTCTAATAAGTCATAAATGAATTAGGGCCTCTATAAGAAAGCTCTAATATGAAATAAAATGTGAAATCACAAAAATGACCATAACGGTCCTTACAACATCCATTAATAAAAGAACTTTTGTCACTAAAAGTTAGAACAAGGCAATATCTTAAGGCTCAAACAGATGTGGATACTGAGAACGCAACTCACTATCGATCTCCCAAGTGGCCTTTTCCATAGAGTGATCTCCACACTACACTCTAATTATCAAAATCCACAAGATCTCAACTTTCTCACTTTTCAAGCTAAAAGAAATACTAGATCCTCAATAAATAAAATACCCATTCGCCTTAACGTTGAAACATGAAACACTGGATGCACAACTGAAATCATAAGAGGAAAGTCTAAATTATAAGCAACACTACTAATCCAGTCTAAATTCTTAAAAGGTTCAATCAAATGAGGTCTAAGCTTTCCCTTCCAAAGAAACCTCATCATACCCTTTAAAGGAGATACACGCAAAAAGACTCTATAACCTACACTGAACTCCAAGGCATGTCGGCAACATCTAAATAGCTCTTTTGCCTAATCTGGGTAGCCCAAACCCTATCCTTAATCAATCGAATCGTATCCAAGGAATCCCAAACCAGGTCAGTACTCTGCATTCTATAATTAAAACCATCGAACTAACCAATAGGCGAAAGACACCTCCTATAATGCAAAGTCTCAAACGGAGCAATCTGAATACTAGAATGAAAGGTGTTATTTGCAAACTTTGTTAAAGACAAATGATGATCCCAAATAATACAAGTCACGAACACAACCCTCAACATGTCCTCCAGGATATGAATAGTCTGGTCAGACTAACTATCTTTCTGGCGATGAAATGTTCTACTCAAATAAACCCTATTACCCTTACCACACTGCACCTCTCTCCTAAAATGAGAAGTCTACTGGCACCATAATCAGAAATAATAGAAACTTCTATGCCATGATATCGAACTACCAACTAGAGATAAAGAGAGGATAACTTCTCCGCACTTTAAACTGTTGATCATAGGCAGTTTTACCTGCTGTAAAGCCAGATAACTCATATTAATTAACTTTGTTTTGAGAATAATTGTATAATATATGATGTTTTTGTAGTGAATATGTGGAAATACTTTTAACCAATGTGATTAGCATCTTTTTCACGAAATTAAGAGCATATGGAAGAAAACAAGTGAAGTAAAGGCAAGTCAAGGAGAAAAGAAGAATTTCCAGCAAAAATGTACTAATCACGATAGGGATTACGTCATGATCCTTATCATGATCCAGCTTAACTAGCAGCAGAGGGCTTGTTTTAAATGGGATTAATTAAGGGTAATTTAGTCTTTTTACAACGAAGACAGAAACCCTTAAGAAGCATTTTTGAGGCATAATAAAGGCATTATTATGAATATTATTTGACTTGTGGAGACAAGGAGGAAATCACAAAGGGAAGATGGAAACCCTAAGAAGAATTCACTACAATTGCATCAAGAGTAAATATTGATCATACACTTATCGTATGGTATTTATAAATTATGAACTTCATGATATTTGTAAATCATATGGGCTAAAAACCCTTGTTCTATGGCTTGTGGTTCACATACCACAGATGAATGATAATTAATGTAATGTTATTTGGTTCTTATAAAATTGATTGTTCTTCTATTTTATTATAATTGCGTTTCTAATAGCTGGCCACTTTTAGAAGCAGTCTTTTGCTTGCTATGTTATTGATCGATAACCATGTATAGTGAACTAGAATAAAAGGAGTGCGTTTATATTACCAACCTTAATCCTAGGAAATTAATATAACTAGCTTAACTATGACATGATCATGTACGTAGTTGCTTTACTTGGGTAACTTAGGGAAGATAGCTTAATGTTATTATGATAAGCAAACAACACTCTAGATCTAGCATAGTTGTTACTTGATTAATTAGGTGGCTAATGGACGATCCATCCTTAGTCATATTAATAACCCCTAACTCAACAATCAACGGACAAATCTCTTTACTTAATTAAAGTTCAGATGTGTGTGTGTGAGTAATGCCATAGCCCTAGAACCTTTACAATTCTTGAAGTTCTATATTAGTGTTTTACATCTTAATTTATAGTTTATATTACAAGTTAGTTTCAATTAAATTAATATACTCTTCTAAAGTCTTAATCAATATTTTGGATCTAAATCCTTCTATAACTTTGTCAAGAGAATCAATTATATATAAGTCCCTGAGGGTTTGACAATCCGGCTCGTAAGAGCCACTATATTACTTGTACGATCGTGTACACTTGCATGTACGTTTGGATACAACAATCATCAACCTTGATTTCACAGAAAGAAAATACTAGTTTTGACTTATTGAAAATCTCTTTGAGATTTCTTAGAAAAATCTGTCTGTATGAGGCCGCTCCACCTTTCCTATATCAGGTGCCATTGAACAAAGTCTAGATGATTCATACTAGCTTTGTTAGATCAATTTCTGTACCATGGATTCTATTTGATGTAATATAGTATAGAGGTTGAAGGTGAGAAATAATCAATTAAAATATTTAGTCTCCGGTACCAAACACAGTCCAATACACCCATAAGAATTATACAAATTGCATTAAAGTGATATTCTGGATTCAATGATGGAGACAATATTCTGATCTGAGGTCGTTGCAAAAAATGTTGACCAAAGTCAATACTTGTCAAAATTCCAACTTTCAAACCAAGTACTTGAAATGAGTTCGATTGATCTTGCTCTAATAAGATGTGTAGGAATAAGAACTAGAGAAACTGCAGGCTGAACAACTACTTGCATGGCACCCATCTAAAGAAAATCTACTGAAATATGGCCTATAGCACCACAAGTATAATACAACCCATACGAATGACCTGGGAGAGATCTAGATGAACCATAATGGCCAACATTGCCATAAGAAAAACTACCACTAGTCTCCATAGATGCTTGAACAAGGCGACTAGACTTCCCCTGCTGCTGTGGCTAAGAAGGGGTCCTACCCTAACATCCAGAACCTCTACCACTGAAGTAACCTTGATGCCATGCCACTTCCCTCTCTAACTCTCTTTCTACGGGTCAAGATTGAAGAGCATGCTCAAGAATGGTCTGGAAAGATGAACTAGTAAGAAGAAATAGCTCAGCCATCTCATGAGTGTTTGGGTTCAAACCATGAACAGAATGAAGGATCCTCTCCATATTAGTGGGAATAAAGTTGGCACCATAAGAAGATAACTAAAGCAACTCTACCTTATAGTTAGAAACTGATAAGGACCTCTACTCAAGCCTTAAAAACCCATCCCTAAAACACTCCTGTATGGTGCAAGGAATATACCTCTCCAGGAAGGCATCATGAAACAAAGTCCAAGCCTTAGAAGTAGAATACACTGATAAAGTAGAATAGGAAGACCTTTACCACCGCTTGGAGAGGCCTCCCATATGATAAAAAATGAAGTCAACATCTTGAGTCTTTAATATATCGAGGTTATACAAACCCTCCTGACATTTTTAGGTAAAATCTCTAGGATCCACCCCCAGAGCACCAATGAACTTAGGGGAATTAATCTCTAAAACTGATCCAGCGCCTTCTGATTTGACTCAGACATAGGTGGGTGAGATAAAATACTCAAAAAAAGAAGATAAAGTAGATGAAATAGGGGCCGAGAATGAATGAATTGGTGGTGGAGGCATATGAACTGGAAATGCTGATATTAATGGCAGAACGCCCAAACCATACACGCTCAGTGTTGGTGGAACTCCTAAACCATCAAAACTAGGTGCTGGTGCAAACCTGGAATAAAAGAAGTTGGGTCTGAAATAGCTATCCCACTTGTCGGCTGACTCGATGTAGCCAAGGAAAGAGTAAGGGTTGAAAGAGAAACAAATGCATTAATAATCCTCTCCTATCAGACAAAAATGCTGGAATCGATGAAGGCATATAAGTATGTAGCTAGTCCCTGCACCCGTCGTAGATGCTATTGCAGTATAGGCTTAGAATCTCGGTGTGGAGGTGTAATAGGTGTGTCATCACTTGAATCTACCAAAGATCGCGTTCGTGCCATCTGCAGGAGAGTGAAATAGAACAAACGAGTTTTCAAGATACCAACTACGACACAAGCTTAATTAGAAGTGAAAGAAAGTAAATTCTAAAGATGTCACTATAGCCTCTCATAGATAACATACAAAAATCTCTGTACCCAATCCACAAGACTCTACTTGAGATTGGCTCATGTATTATGAATATCAGCAAATCAAGCGCTCTGATACCAATTTTTCAAAAAGAGATTTATCAGGCAATAAGGGGCCCTACATCCCACCACAGGAGATGACCCAAACAATAAGTATTGCATGAATAATGAACTAAGTACAGAAGATATGAGATAAATAAGGGACAAGGATAAGTAGAAGTCTATAATAAGTCAAACAAAACCCCAAACCTAATATCCAAATTCCATGAGCCACTAATACAAAGTATACTATTTGAAAATGGAAAAACAACATCTGACTCCATACAATAACAGAAAATAGATGATAAGAAAAATAAAAGATCAACTTCGAACGACTGGAGTAGTCCTATACCTCAGCAACAGAATCAATGATGGATCAGAAATCAAAGCTGACATTTGTACTACGTTCTGCACCAAATGATGCAGAAATGTAAGTACCAAAACTACGGGTACCCAGTAGGCTATACTGATCGGGAATATATAAGAAATAAGAGTAGTAAATAGACAGGATTCACAGACACAAAAATCTAGCTAGCAGGATAAAGGCAAGTAACATATCTTAGATTCTAGCTATGACAAGAAAGATTCAGGCAAACAAGTGAAAGAGCGTACCCTGAATCTATTCTTAATTTATAAGGGACATAATAAATGAGAAAACTGGTGGTATACCGATAAACTCATTAAACTACAACAAGTATAAACAACGTATAAGGAGTTATCGTAAAATATAATAGGTAAACAAAAATAGGAATTCTATAATATCTAAATAGAAATGACTGTATATCCCAACATAGAAGGTAAGATTCACATCCTTAGCCCATTCATAAATAAGCCTCCTCACCAAGTCCATCTCACAACTATGGGATAAAACCAGTCATTATTATATGGCCTCAGAAAGAGTCTGTAACACCTCGCTAGTTCCCATATCATAAGTTTGATTGCGGTAGAAAGGGCATATGTGACGCAATCGAGAGTCAAACTCGTGGAGTGGATACTAACAAAATAGGTCACGAATCCCGTAGGATAGAATTTGAAAATAGTTGTATATCTTCGTAGAAATTAAGTAAATAAATAGATAAACACACAAGAATAAATGCAAACCCTCCGGCACCCCATCCTACTAGAGAGTACATACAACAAACAACACAAACAAATAAGTTATGCATGATATGATGAAATAGTAGTAAACTCTTACACTCATACCCTAAGCCTCGAGTCTAACAGGTAATACCACTTGGTAGGCCACAACCCATATACCTATACTCCCCCATATACCTCTCCTCTGGTCACTCTTAAGTGCATATCAACACGATCCATGGAGAGCTGCAACCCATGTATAAGTAATACTAGAATAAACATAAGATGTATTTGAATCTCTAACTGGTCTATATTAATATCAATGACCTAGTCTAGCCGCAACTGAGACTATGTACGGAATAACCTTAACATCTAACCTATAGCAGTGGCCAAGGCTAGTGATAACTCATTACATGAATTAATTCATTGATACACCTTTTATCATCTAGACTAGTTAATTAACTCAAGTATTACTCATTTTAGGCTTACAATGCTGAAAACAGGTTCATTCATAATATCTCAATAAATCCTGTCATCCCTGTCAAGGCACAAACTACAACATGCATAACCAACCAAGTTGAATATCCGAGACTCATAGATATTTCCCAAGAAATCAATCCTTTATTTCCCAAAGTCATGGGAAAAACACTCAGGGTCATAGGGTAAATATAATCACAAATACAATAATAATGCTAGCCAAGAAGTGGACTAAAAGAGTGGACGGGGTCATGGGTTCCAATCTAGAAATCCGAAACCAAGGATGTATATTTATCACAATTAGATCCCATATAAGCCTAGTCTAATATCATATGCATAACCTACCTATTATCCAAAGTAGCACTCACAAATACAACATAGAAAAAGGTTGAACTATTCCAAAATAGCCAAAAATGCACAACAAACTCCAAAAATCAAGAAACTATCCAAAATATTATCTAGACATTAATACGAGTCACACGATAACCATAAAGCTATGAAAATAGATGAGGTCAAAATATGGGTCTACGTAGGCCTACGGGCCCTTAAACCTGAGAGCCCGAACAAAGGGTATCAAAATATACTACATAGCGTAGAGAACCTCTACCCAAATTTTTGATCTAAACTGAGCAAGAATGAGTCTTGAAATCATGAATTAAAATTAAGAAATAAACTTGAAAAATTTAGGGATTTTTGGTGAATTTTGGAAAATAGTAGTGGAAATTTACCAATAATCGAAGGAATATCGAAGAAATTAAGTTTCCAAAGTCACCCACAAGCATATGAGAAGTCTGAAGTATTTTAATAGAGTTTTAAAGAGCTTGGAGAAGTAAAAAGATAAAGTCAATGGCTGAAAATACAGAGTTCAATCTTTTTTATAACTGGTGACTAACCTTAACTCTATCGCGTTAAGGTTTACTGGGGAAAATTTGGTGCCATTGGTGCTATATAGTGCTAACAGTGCTAAAAGAGGGATGACAATTTAGAGCTAATGACTCCCTTAATCTCATTATGCCAAGAGTTGTCAGCACCAGGAAGTGTGTTTGCTTTAAGACGAAATAAAATAATTTGGCGCAATCGCTCCATCAAACGCCATCATACCATGATCGTGCAAAATAGGGAACTTTTTGGAATTAGTGTGACCACTACACCACACCGCGATCGTGTAGCTACACCAGAAGCTGAAAAGTTGCAATTTCTCCAAGGTAGATTTGGGATCTTCAGGACCAAATAGAGTCTGATACACACAAACCAAATTTACAAATTGCATGGAAATGATATTCTGGATTCAACAAAGAAAAATTTTGAATCCGAGGTCGTTTTGATGAAATATTGACCAAAGTCAATACTTTGCTAAAATTTCAACTTTCCAACCAAGTACTTGAAATAAGCTCGGTTGGTATGGTTTAATGAACAACTGATCTAATCCAATATCAACGTTTTAAACTTGACGGCATAGTCATATTCCGAGGCTCCAGTGACAAAATGACCACTCAAGCTAAAAAATGGCAACATAAAACACATAAAATCAAATAAAAACAAAACTAAAGCTTCTGAACTCAAACCAACAACCCAATTTGACAAAGATCCATATTTCATAGCTAACAAACTATCGAACTTAAATTTTGAGATCATTTTCACAGTATGTTGACTAAGGTCAATAATTTCAATTCTAAAGTCTATAAAAATGGGAAACACATATAACAACCAAAAAAACAACTCAGAAACCGATCCACTAGTCCCAATAAGTCATAAATGACTTACGGACACTACAAAAAAGCTCTAGAATGCAATAAAGTGTAAAAACACAAAAATGATGAGAAGGATCATTACAATATGCACTGGTAAAAGAAATTTCATCCCTGAAAGTTAAAAGAAGCCAATGCTTAAAGGCTCTAATAGATGCAGATACTAAGACCTCAACTCACTCTCGATCTCCTAAGTGGCCTCCTCTATGGGACATTCCCTTCACTGCACTTTAACAATTGAAATCTCATAAGAGCTCTACTTCCTCCGCTCTCTAGGTAAAAACTAACATGGGATCCTAAAAAACTGATAGAACCTCATCAACCTGAATTGAATCATACCGAAGCACATGCGACTCATCTAGAACATACCCTCTCAGCATAGAAACATGAAACACCAAATACACTACTGGAAATATAGGAGGAAAATCTAATATGTAAGAAACACTACCAATCAGATCAAGGATATCAAATAGGCCAATATACTGGGGACTAAGCTTTCCTTTTTTTGAACCTTATCATGAAATTGATGGGAGATACCCCAAAACACACGATTACCCATATTAAACTACAAGGCCTGATGACGGTGGTCTGAATAACTATTTTTCTTACTTTGGGTAGCCCAAAATCTATCAAGAATCAATTAAGACATATCCAAGGCATCTCGAAGTAGGCTAATTTTCTAAAATATAGACTAAAACCCATCTAACCAATCAATAGGTGAACAAAAATGTCTACCATATAAAGCCTCAAATTAATCCATATGAATACTAGAATGGTAGCTGTGTTTATAGACAAACTCTACCAGAGCTAGATGATAATCCCAAAAACCATGAAAATCAATAACACACACCTTGAATATGTCCTCCAAGACCTGAATAGTCCTCTTAGATTGACCGTCCGTCTGTGGATGTAATGCTGTGCTTATTTGAACCTTAGTACCTATACCACATCAAACCACTCTCCAAAACTTAGAAGTAAACTAAGTACCATGGTCTGAAAAAATGGAAATCGGTAATCCATGATATTGAACAACCTGTTGAAGATAAATTGTTTGCACTATAATCTATATGAACCGAAATGATGTTTGTTGATTAGTCAACCTATCAAAAATGACCCAAATTGGATCGTGTCTGCTAGGAGTCTGAGGCAACCCAAAAATGAAATCCATGGTAATTTGCTCCCACTTCTACTCGGGAATGGGGACTCACTACAATAAACCACCCAATCTCCGATGCTCAAACTTAACCTTTTGATAGTTTAAGCATAGAGAGATGAACTCATCTAGATACTCATCATGCTGCCTCACTAATAAATTTTCTTCAAATATTTGTACATCTTAGTCACACCATGATGAAAAGATTATTAGAAACTATGGGCCTCATGAATAATCATATGAACTGAATCACCAAATCTAGGAACACAAATATAGCCCTCAAATCATACAACTTAAAAACCCAATGCAATACTATGGGGCTCATCCTTACTCAACTGATTGTGAATATCTACTAAGTTTGATCCGTAAGCTGTCGTTGCTGAATCTGATCAATCAATGAAGAAATAGCCTCAATACAAGTAAACGCAAGACTAGAATCTGAAATATTAAGTCGAACCCAATAATTAGTCAGGGACTAAACATCCAAATATAATATCCTCTCAGAAACTAACAAAGCTTCCAAGCTACCCATAATCTTCTAACTCAAGGAATCCGCCACCATGTTTGCCTTTCCCAGATGAAATAAGGTAGATATGTCATAGTTCTTCAATAGCTCGATGTATCTGTGCTGGCAAGCATTAGGCTCCTGATGACTCATAATATACTAAATCCTACGATGATTAATAAAGATCTCACAATGAACTCTAAAAAGATAGTGGCGATAAATATTGAGTGGAAAGACTACTGTCACCAACTCCAAGTCATGGGTGGGGTAGTTACACTTACAAACCTTAATTTATCTTAAAGAATAGTCAATCAAATTACCTTGCTGCATTAATACACAACCAAAACCAATATCGAAAGCCTTAGAATACATCGTAAATCTCTAACCCTCAACCAAAAATATCAAAATAGGAGGAAAAGGAAAAATAGTCTTGAACCTATGAAAACAACTATCACACTCATTCGAACACCAGAAAGAACCTCGTTTCTAGTCAATGGTGCTGTAATGAAAGAAAATACCTCAATAAAGCATCGATAATAACTAGAAAGACCCATAAAACTGTGAACCTTGGTAGGAGTAGTCAATATAGGCCACTCACAAACAATTGGAATCTTAGTTAGACTGACACTAATACCCTCACTAGACACTATATGTCCAAGAAATGCAACTGGCTCAAGCCAAAAATCATACATTAAGAGCTTAGAAAAAAGTTGATGATTTCTCAAAGTCTAGAGCACGATACTCAATAATATTCATGATCCTCCCTAGTCCGACAATACACCAAGTGATCGTTGATCAAAAAATTAGAAAAGAGTTAACATAATGACTGAACATGTAGTTCAGTAAATTCATAAATTTGCGGGTGTATTAGTCAATATGAAAGGCATAACAAATAACTCATAGTTACCATATCGAGTCCTAAATATGATTTGTGGGATATCTTCAGTCCAAATTTGTAAATGTTGGTAACTTGAGCACAAATCAATATTAGAGAAAATAGATGAACCCTGAAGCTAATCAAACAAGTCATTAATATGAGGCATCAAATACTTATTCTTTATGATTACCCTATTTAGCTGTCTGTGGTGGATACACATAGACCTATATTTCTTTTTTACAAACAAAATAGGATCACCCCACAGTGATACACTCGATCAAATAAAACCCTTATATAAAATATCTTGAATTCTAGTATTCTTAGCTCAACATGTGCTATATGATAAGGAGCAACATAAATGATCCTAGTGCTCGCTCTAACTCAATCAAAAAATTAGTGTCTCAGTCAGGTGGTGGGCTAGGTAACTTAGTAGTAAAAGCATCGAGGTACTCACATACAACTGGTACTAACTCAAGAGTCGTAGAATTAGTAAAAACATCTATAACATATGAAATATATGTTAATCAACCATGAGATACAAAGAAATGATCCTTATTACAAAAAATAATCCCCATTGATGTATGACTAGAAAAACCCTACAAAATGATAAGGGGTATACCAGGCGTAGCTAAAGCCACGGTCTTGGCATAATAATCCATGACCGCTCTGTATTGACCTATTTTGTAATTTCCTTGATTTTTGGATTTTTATGCTTCAAGATATCTGGTAGTTGCTCCAATCCATTTATGACTTGCTGAGACTAGTAGCTTAGTTCCCTGACAGCTCGTTTGCTCGTTATCTTAGTTTCCCTATTTTGAAGTTTTAGTTTTGAAATAGTGGAACTCGAAGTGA
>JBDJHY010001209.1:0-24116 GCA_039654485.1 Withania somnifera | reverse complement strand
CTTCCATCAGCTCTGGAATGGTGAATTTAGGCTAGTTTGACCCTTGGTACGCTTCTCCAGGTGTTCGTGCTCGTTTGGGATTAGTTTGTGGAAAGTTAGAAATTTCTCCTAAATGGCTAAGTCATAGTTTCGGGGTCATTTTCGCTTAAAGATCTCCGATGTACGCATCTTCAATTCCTATAAGTCCAGAATGTATTTTTCATACAAGATGCATATTTGGTTTACCAAAATTAGACACCGTTTTATTTTCGAACCCTTTGTTGAAAATTCTGAAATAGTTGTGTTGCTGGGGCAGACACAGATCAATTTATTGATGACCGATAAATCAGACACTTTATCAATAAATCGGCAGGTGCTGATAAATTGGTCATCTGTACCGATAAATCGGTACCTGCCCTTGGGTTGCCATTCATCAGAAGATGCCGATTTATCGGTTAAATGATCGATACATCAGTACCTACAGTGGTGTTCCCAATTCAGGGAATGCTGATTTACCAACATTTTTTTTGATAAATCGACATCCTCCCAAATTGTCAGTGTATAGAGGAATGCAGATTTATCAGCACAAGTAACCGATAAATCGACATTTCAGGCATTATTTCATTGCTAAAATGATCTCTGATATCCATGTCATCTATTTCGCTGAGTCCGAAATGTGTTTTTCATGTAAGATGCATATTTGGTTTACCAAAATTGGGCTCTGCTTTATTTTCGAACCCCTTGTTGAAAATTCTGAAATATCTGTATTGCTGGTGCAGGCACAGGCCCGTTTATAGGTCAAAGTGCTGATTTATCGATGATTAATAAATCAGACACTTTATCAATAAATCGATCATCTGTACTGATAAATCGGTACCTGCCCTTGGGTTGCCAGTTATCAAAAGATGCTAATTTATTGATCAAATGACCGATAAATCGGTACCTGCAGTAGTCTTTTTTATTCAGGGAATGCCGATTTATCGGTATTTATCTTGTTAATCGGCATCCTCCTAAATTTCCATTGTACTAAATCAGCACAAGGGACCGATAAATTAGCATATGGGGCATTATTTCATCAGTTTCCAGCCCGTTTTGTTTTCATTATTCTCTCAACCTTTTCTCTCGTTTTCTCACTCCATTTGGTGCGTTTTTCCTTGGAACCATCCCCAAACTTCGTGGAAAAGTTTCTTGAAGATTCCTTATATCTTCTACATTCTTGGTAAGTAATTTCATTCATTTAATTCCACAAAAATTTGGGGGTTTTTCCTCTATTAATGCCCTATTTATGAATTCTTGATTTCATCAATTGCATCTGAAGTTATTGAGTAAATTCTCATTCATTGGGGTTAGTTTACTTCGTAGTAATCCTTTCTTTTCAAATTCCATTGTATAAATCCATGAAAGATTGAATCTTTAATCCCTTTTTTATGCTTAATTTTCTTCGAACTATTCAAGGGTCTTCCCTTGCTCGTTTTTGGAGCAATACTAGGAACCCTATGATGATGTTTATTCTCGATTCCGGTGAAGCAACCCGCAGGTCCGTTTCAGGCCAAATTTTTGAGTCGATCCGAAACTTAGCGTAATTTTTATCGTTAGACTCGTATTAACCCTAGGATTGTTAATTTGCAAGTTTCAAAGTTATTGGAGATCAGTTGACATCAGTCAGAGTAACATTTGGATTTGTAGCGCATTATTCATCGGACGACATAATAGGCTATGTGGGGTTATCTTTGGGTATATAGCTTTGATAGTTGTACTAAATAACATTCGTTGCCTGGGTTTTTAGGTTGTTACCGTGTACTTGAACCGCTTCTTTATTCCATTTCCCTCTATGTTGGCGTTCGGTGAAATATGACGCCCGAAATTTAGACTTAGCCTTGTGATGGCTATAGGGTGACTTTGGAGGTAGTAGACGCTGATGCGTGGGTTGGTTTTCGGTTTTTCCCCCGGATTTCAGTTATAGTATTGCGCTACTAGCTGTAGCTTAGATGCGCCTGTACAGGGCATAGGTTGGCTATGTATATTATATGTGTTGTGCATTCATTCTACGAGGTTGAGCCGCATGCTCTATTTTGAGAGTGCATTGGCCCTGGGGCCCATATCACCATATTGATTTTGATGCCGTGGAGGCTAGATACTGATAATAAGGATAATGTAATAACATATGATAACTTGGAATTTTTCGATAATAATATAAGTTAAAGGATCTTCAATGTTTTAGACTTAGCAGTGTATTAAGCACCTGGTATCACTATTTTCACTTGTTTTAGTCCAGAATTCACACCCCTGGAACTGTGAAGTATTATTTGACTGATTAATGTTGAGACTTAAGTCCGACTATGTTTTACAGTAAGTACAGCCGCTGGCACTTGAGTCCGTCGTCGTACGACAGTGAGTACAACTTGTTGACACTTATCACACCTATTGGCTTGGAGACTTTGGTGATACTTGTTCTATTGAGGATGTTGGTGATACCAAGATAATGAGGCGTTGAATGCAATGACTCTCCAAGATTACGACTCATTGAGACTATTGATATGAGGCATTGAATACCAGATTATAATACCCTTTGCGGCACTATGGTTTTGGATGTGGGATTATGATGACGTTAGAGATTGTATGTGGTGGGCGTACCTTCATGGACCTTGCCTCTGGCCTGCAGCGATGTATAGGAAGGGTATAGGATAGAGTAGGTTTATACGGGAACTAGGGTTAGCCTTCCATGGATTCTGCCTACTGGGCCTACGGGTACTAGAGGAGAAACGTACACAGGACTGGTTACTTCATAGTGTGTATTTACTTTTCTGCACTTGTTTTCTTCAATACGCCCCTGGTCGTATGGGAGGCCTACGGGTGGTGTGTTTTTGTATACTTTTCTATTCTTATGGGGGATTGTTAGTGTTAATTTAGTTTATGTATTTACTGCTTAATTATCATTACTGTTTATACGTGAGATCTTCATGCTATGTGGGATATTTGTGCGAGGTATCATTTGATTATTTTGTCCTTCCCTTACTTTGAGTTTACTGATAATGTTCTCTCCCTGTATTTTATTTGACTTTTGATTTATTATTGATATTATTCACATATATTGTTGCAAGGATTCGGGTACATCCGTACTTCTTTCCTGAGATCCTATTATGTGATTTAGCTAACGATAACCTGTTCTACTTATTCTTGAATCTTATCTAAATAGCTAGCTTCCATGATGTACTATTTTTTTCTATGATACACTTTATTGTATTTCGTTATTTACTACTTTTATTATTGTTATGTTCCTAATGGGTCTCATAGCTGATTGGGTACAGGTTTCTTCGTGACTTGTACTCATACTACACTTGTTCCCCTGGTATAAATTCGACTACTAGTGGTCGACGTTGATTACGGGTTATCATTCGTACTGGTTGCTACTTATTTTAGAGATTCAGGGTGAGCTTGATGTCCAGATATTCTTCTTCTCTTCATATTTGGATTGGTCTCCTTGTACTTTCAGAGATACATTTATATTAGACTTTTGGTTTTATGTTCTGTTCTTAGAAGTTATGTTTTGTTACACTGACAGGGTTTTGGAAATTGGTCGACTCGTTGTAATTTCTCTACACAGTATTTTTACTTTCATTTATACTTTACTTATTGTATTTGTACTTTTCGCTATTGATGTAGTAGCCCTTCGCTTCGGCTTCGGGCTACAGGGTTGGTTCTCCTACTGGCTGTATAGTAGGTGCCATCATGATTTGAAAAATTGGGTCGTGACATATGTATAATGATTGATCCCAACTACAATCTTGATAATCTTAACCTTTCATTTCTCATATCTAAAAAAGATGCCTATGATCAACAAGCCAATAATACATGAAATTATAAGAATGAGTAATGGTTAAGTAATGATCATGAAGTAAGTTAAATGATGGTCACTTATTTGACTATATGGGCAATGCCAATAAGACTATTGACCCGTCCCAGTTATTCGATTGACTATTAATGAATAGGGAAATCACTTAATGTGATCTGAAAAAAAACTCCTACCCAAAAAGTTATCTTTCTAATACATTGGTATTGAGGCTTGAGACCTCTTGTATGGTATGCTAATACCCGTTCTTTTGTATGTTGGTCAACATAAAATTGTTGTTAAACTATTAAACCTGATGATTTCATTGATGATTTTACTTTTTTATCTTGAAGTATTATTCTCCATTCTGAGTTGACTGATGATACTACTCCTACTTTTTTGTTTTCCATGTCGTTTGTTTGTTGAGTGCAACAAGTGTTCCACTGGCTCATATTCGACTTTTGATCTAGCCAAGCTATTACAATTTCAGATTTAGAGTGTGCATTTGGCTTCAGCTTGCTATGGATCTCAACTGAGCTCATTCCTTGTCCATTGGCAGGCAGTTGCACATTATTTACTCTTAGACTAATAAATATTTAGATATTATTTTCGTATCTAATGTAGATGTCCTTCATGGTGGTGACCTTTAGGTTTTGGGATTGTAAAATATTTGAATTATTTATTTCTGCCATTATAGGCTAGTTGGCTATTTATATTGATTCATATCATGCATAAAAAGTTATTAATAACATCTGTGGGATTGGAGAACAAATGGTTCGCTCACATAGGTAACTTATAGTGGGTGCCAATCATGGTTCATTTTGGGTCGTGATTTTAAAGGGCGAGATATTCACCAAATTCTGAAGGACAATTTCTTCTTTCAGTTTATAACTTTGAGATTTTCTACTTTTAGTACAATATGATAAGAGAAAGTAGATAACATTAAAGAAGAACTTTTTTAAAAATGAGATAAAAATAAATTGTTAATCAACAAAACATGGTGGGTCTATATGCTACAATCACATATCGAGAGACTGACATAAACTATGTACTTTGTGTTCTTGGTGGGTCTAGTGAGAGATGAGTGAAAGGTTATCGTACATCCTTAATCTTAAATAAGAATGTGACAACTTGTTCACGTTCTTCACAACTTCCTCACAATTCTTACTATGTCTAATCGATTTTGCTAGACCTAATATCGCTAAGAAAATGCTAGATAAGGATGACAATAGAGAATTTATTTTTGTATCATAAAAAACTTAGTTGATTTGCTTGATGATACACAAATGAAATGACCTCCCTATTTATATAATTCATCTAGGATCTAGGGTATAAATATTAATTATTAAAGACCCTTAGTATTTACAAGTAAAGTCTCATTTCTAGAATCTCTATATAAATAGAGAGTTTCAAGGAATTCTTCAATTAATCCGTAGATTTTTTTAGTCTTTCAAGAAAAATCATGATATTTATCTGTAACATTCCCACAATTATCAACTTTTTCCTTATGTAAGTATCATCCTACATGATAAAAAAATATGCGGTTAGTTACACTTAAGTGGCAAGATGATGTGATGGGTCATTGCATTTAACTCAATAAGGCCCGTAATGGGAAGGCCCATTAGATTTTTAACATAATTATAACTGGGCGCCTCTCTAATCTCTATAAATGAGGCACTTATTTTCTCTTTCAATAATATCAAGAGAGTGACCAATAAGAATACGACGGCTAAACCATTAGACACCACTATCTTAGGGAAGGTACTAATGCGTAAGATCTAGTCTGTTTTGCAGTTTGTTATGACTTGAGATACAGTATTTGATCTTACTATCTTTATCTGGTATGTATCCTATTATCACATTCGATTTATGAATTTATTATGTTGAGATTCTAATTGTTTGATCATCGATCGAGTTTGGCTAAAATATTTAAACTTTTATGAATTATATTTATGTGGATGTGTGTTTATCAAGTCGATTAAATACTCCAACTTCAAATTTAAAGATACAAAGTTTAAAGTTTGAAAAACAAATCTATAATTTTTTAAAGAAAATAAATTGTCACTCAAAAAAATTAAAACTGTGTATTCATATTCAAAAATAACTTCAACTTCAATCATTGTTTTTCAAATCTCAACCAACTCATGTCCAAACTCTTACTTTACCTATTTGTCTTTTATATAAAAAGAATAGTAGAGATTTGGACATGTGATATGAAATTATGATCAACATTTCAACATGTGATTTGAGATCATGATTTCAAATCTTAAATTCTCCAAAAAGTATGATTTAAAAATCGTGATTTTAAATTTAGAAAATGTAAAACTTGACATATTAATTGATATTTTTGTAAAAAAGAATCTATCATTTTATATTTACAAGAAAACTTACATATAATGTGAAGAGATTGTATGTATCACATGAAAGGATTATATTAAAAAATAACTAAGTTATACTATTGTTGATAGGCGAATTTTTATTAAATTGTGTTTATATAAAAGCTTATACACACAAATACTTGAAAATGATGATATGTTATTTATCATTGTGGTACCTTAAATATTTTGATATCTTCTTTATGAGTTGTGACTTGCTCATTAGTTAAGATCATATAAGAATTGGAGAAATTTTGACAATTTTCATAACTCGTAAGGTTTTCATGTTTGTGAAAAACAAATATAACTTAAAAAATTAAATTATATGCCCAAACAGAACTTCAACTTCAAATTAAACTATTTTCAAATCATGGCTTACAAAAAAATGGTGATTAAAAACAATTGGGAAATTACATCATTGACTTGAAAATCAACAACATGAATTAGGAGAATAAAAAATTACTTATGAAATAACTTTTTACTAAAATCTATTACACATTACAAGTAATTATAGCTTATCTAATATTTCACAATAAAGAATTATCATTGTCATTGTAATAGAATGTTATGGTTCATAAATCGAGCTGTGATGGCGTCTACATCTCACCTGTAGACAAGCCTAGCTCTGGACCAGAGAAAATGGAGGTGGGTTAGTACCATGAACCCAAAGAAAAAGGAAAAGTAGATAAAGAGAAGAAATAGAAGTAGAACACAAAATACACAATGGAACATGACTCTCTAGAACCTGGTATCGTAGCTATAGAGAATCTATATACAGAAAAGTACAAATACAATCCATAATGGAGAAAAACTAAAAAATAGTTATCCAAGGTCCAACTAGGACAACTCTAACAATGGAAGAAAAATCGGTCATCAAGGTTGCCAACTGCATACTAAAATCTCCTGAAACAGCACCAGCTATCTCGCACGATCGTGTCCACTTTGCTGGCTTGCAATAGGATCAGCATCACAAAAAGATGCAGAAGTATAGAAAGAGTACCAAAATAACGGATACCCAGTAGGTATCATAGGATGAGGGGGCAAAAGTAAGCATAAGAAATGTGAAGAGTGATCAAGAGAAAATAGGGTAGTGGCGCATAATGTATAACATAAATAGGGTAACTGCAGTAATTGCTAGTAAGTGTAGTGCAGGGGTCAACTATCAATTTGTACAGTATCAGCTAAAAAATCTGAAGGGAAGTCACTATCACATCATGGTACCTAGATCCTAGGTCATAAGCAGGTCATGATTGAACATGACACATACTTGGAGGTCTAACATAACCAGCACAAGAAAGGACCAGTAAGAGAATACAAAAACCATCAACAAGCCAATACTAATAGCACCTATGAGAGATAGAAGGGAACAATAAAGTCTACTATCGAAAAAACTCGGTCGACATCCCATTCTACCAGTAGGTACAACCAGGCAACCAAGTAATATAACATGTACTCCCCCTGTAAGTCTTGAAGGATACAATCAACGTGTACGAATGCAATGCAAAGGGGTGCTGAAAAAGTAAATAAGTGTCGGCATGCTCTTCTCTAGGAAACTCCCAAAACAAAAAGGACCCATGGAGGTCTCGAACAAAGGTAAATAATTATCGGTATTCTCCCTCTCTGGGATACTCCGAAACCAAGAGGGACACACGAAGGTTTGAACAAAGGTAAATATGTATCAACATGCTCCCTCTCTAGGATACTCCCAAACCAAGTGGGACCAACATGTCACGACGAGTAAAACAAGACTCATATTGCTATATAAACAGCAGTGTTGAAACCCAAACTAAGAACGGGTTCATAAACCAAATAGCTCAAAAAAGAAGCATTTATATCAACGTAGAGCACAACTCATATATCATGTGGTACCAAATAGGGCTCAAACTAATGGTAGGAATTGAAGATATAAGCCCCGAAAACTTTATCGAACGTAGAAAATTTATTACAATAGCAAAAAGGAAGAACTACATGGTAGAAACGTTCGTAGAACCATCGGGATATGATTCCATGAAGTAGAACCTCAATTAAACCACTTAATTTACATATTGTAGCTCTGGATTTTAAGAATTTTTGGAGGATTTTATGAAAAGTTCATCCAAAATAGTAGAAGAAATTATTTATAGGTTTGGCAGGTCTCCTAGGTGATCGCGTCCTACCTACACATGATCGCGAGCCCTGGCCTT
Organism: Withania somnifera; assembly: GCA_039654485.1. Classification (NCBI taxonomy): domain Eukaryota; kingdom Viridiplantae; phylum Streptophyta; class Magnoliopsida; order Solanales; family Solanaceae; genus Withania; species Withania somnifera. The sequence goes on along the minus strand of JBDJHY010001209.1, from coordinate 15,750 downwards.
TTTAGCCTACATGATAGTGGCCAACCCCCATGCGATTGTGATGCACTGAGGGCCTGGCTTATGCTATAGTGACACACAAAAGGCCTGGGCTACACGATCACAACCAAGGACATGTAATTGCAATGCTTTGGTCCTCAACCAACCTCAATAAGAACAATTAAGGCTCAGAATGGAAATGGTGTCCGGTTTCGACAGTCCATATATGAAATCTTTATGTAATAAATATTTTGGACATAATGAAATTGATGAAAAGGAGATTTGGGATCTTATAAGCCGAGCAAGGCCTAAGGGTGCTATGATAATAAAAAAACAAGCTATAAACTTCCAAGGAACCAAGCCATCGATTCCAACAAGTCACAATAACTTAGGGCAGTTACAAGAACATTCTAAGTATGAAACAACCGCTAAAACATAAAAATAACCCCGAGGGTCATTACAACATCCCCCACTAAAGGGACTTTCGTTCGAGAAAGTTAAGGAAGAAGGGAGTAGCTGGAAAGTTAAAAAAATAGGCGTACTAGGCTCGCATATCCCTCTCCTCTCCCAAGTAGCTTCCTCGACTGGGCGGCGAGTCCAAAGAACTCTCACATTGGAATATTTTTCCTATCGAACTGACTTGGAATGACCTAAGACGTTTGCAACCACATTTGCTCTGCCTGGATGGTATAGAATGTTGATTTCGTAGTCCTTCAGAAGATAAACCCATCTCCTTTATCTAAGATCGAGCTCCTTTTGGCTCAGTATATATTATAGGATGTAATGATCGATAAAAATCTCACAGTGAACTCCGTAAAGGTAATGTCTCCAAATCTTGAGCCTGAAAACTGCCGCCATCAAATCCAAATCATGGGAAGGGTAGTTGCGCTCATGAACCTTTGACTAACGTAAGGCATACGCAATGAGTCTACCATGCTTCATCAGCACACATCCCAAACCAACATCGGAGGAATCACAATAAACTGTATATGGTTGGTCCTTAACTGGGATTGACAATACTGATGCTGAAGTGAGAAACTCCTTGAGTCTAAAAATATTAGCCCCACGATCCCAGACAACCGAAAAGGAACATCCTTCCAGGTCAATCTATTCATTGGAGCTACTATACACAAAAAAATCCAAATCAATTATTTGTAAGCCGGCTAACCCAATGAAACTACGGACCTCTGAGGGAGTAGTTGGTCGAGGCCAATCATGAAAGGCTGAAAACTTTGTTGGGTCTAGACTGATACTAGATGGAGATACAACATGCCCCAAGAATGCAACAAAATCTAACAAAAAGGCACACTTTGAGAACTTCGCATAAAGATGCTTAGTCCTTAAAGTCTGGAGTACAACTCTCAAATGCTCCTCGTGTTGCTCCCAATTCCGAGAGTAACCTAGGATGTCATCAATAAACACAATCATAAAAGACTCAAAGTGTGGTGTGAAAACTCTGGTCATAAGATCCATAAATACGACTGGGGCATTAGTTAGTCCAAACGACATAACTAGGAACTTATAGTGTCCATACCAGATCTGAAAAAGCAATCTTCGGGATGTCCTAAGCCTGAATCCTCAGCTGGTGATAGCCAACCTCAAGTCAATCTTCGAGAGCACTACAACACCCTGAAGTTGATAAAAAAAGGTCATTAATCCGCGATAAAGGATACTTATTCTTAATGGTAACCTTATTAAACTTTATGTAGTCAATACAGATACGCATCTTCCCATCTTTTTTTTCATAAATAACATAGAGCTCCTCATGGTGAAACACTAGGATGGATAAAGCCTCTGGAAATTAGATCCTAAAGTTTAACATTGATCTCCAGAGCTTTATTGGAGCCATGTAGTAAGGTGAAATAGAAATAGGCCTAGTGCGCCATACTCTACCTCAATAGAAAAATTAAAAACATGCACAAGTGGGAGGCTAGGTAAGGGGAGGACATCAAAAAAAATCTCTAACAACGGGCATAGGCTTAGGGGAAAGAGTATCAACACAAACATTATGGACATAAGCTAGCTAAGTTGTACTACCCCTTGCTAAGAATCTACTGGTTTGCATACTAGATACCATTGGCATTGAGGAATGGCTAATGGGACCCCTTTCACACCACTAAAAACACATTGCCACAAATAGGTTCATGGTCTTAGAAATACAATCCAGGACCGCATGATGAAAGGATAACCAATCCATGCCCAGAATCACATTAAAATCAACCATGTCTAGGGCCACAAGATTAGCACGAGTGTAGCTCAGTGAATCCGATCCACCACTACAGGCTTACCTACGGGAGTAGACATACTCACGGGCATAGGTAAAGGCTTACATACAACCCCAAACAGGGTGCAAAGTACAAAGACACGTAAGAGTATATAGAACCAGCGTAATAAAACACCAAGGCTAGATGATGACAAACAAATAACCTATACTTAATCACTGCATCTGAAGCCTCAGCTCAGGCTCTATCAGGTACAATATAAAAATGACAGTGCCCAGAATCCTACTTATCTCTCCCTCTTCCCCCTCCTCTATTCCTCTACCCCCTACCACAACTGCCTTGGTCGTTATCTGACCACCTCTAGTCGGTGGTGATACTGTTTGTAGAGGATCTGCGACCTGAGCTACTGGCTGATAGCCCCACACTGTGGACACTCTCTAAAATAGTGGCCTATATCACCGCACTCAAAGCAACCATGACCCCAGGCCCAATAGATGCACCCTTAGCGGGCTGGCTACTCTAATCACCACTAGATGATGTTAAGGAAGACTGAACAAGTCTGCTAGACTATTTCTGATATCACTGTTGTGATAGAGGTAAATCTACGGGGGCACGATCATTCTTCTCAACTCTATCCCAGCCTTGCCTACAGGCTCTAGCTCTACCCTGGCCCCTAATTGGAGCCCTTTGTAGAGGTGGGGAGCATTATTAGCTTTGGTTGCTGACCATGTATGAACCATCTGCGAAAGAATATAACTAAGGTGATTAGCTAAGAAACTAGAGGAGATCTTAGATGAAAGAGTACCAGAAATTATCCCTATAAAAGAGCCCTATAGTCTCCAAAAGATAGGATACAGACGTTTATGTACCGATCCGCGAGACTCTACCAAACTCCTGCTCCTATAGCCAGAGACACCATGAACCTAGAGCTTTGATACCACTCCATCACGACTTGTAGATCGAGTTGTGATAGAGTCTACATCTCACCTGTAGACAAGCCTAACTTTTGCCAAGAGCGAGTAACAGCGGGCTAGTACCAAGAACCTAAAAGAAAAGGGAAACGGAGATGAAGAGAAGAAATAGAAGTAGAATAAGAAAACATACAACCGAACATGACTCCCTAGAACCTGATATCGTGTGATGCAGACCGATATACGATGTGCACAAAATATGAGAGAAAAAGAAACAAAGAGAAAATATATGCAAAAACTTACAATAAACTCACCGGTTTATGAACAACAAGGGACTAGTTACTCTTGTTGGACCGAGGTTGGTTCACGAGAATTGTCCCTTTATGTTTTGATTGATGAATAAACCATTAAGTCAAAGATTCGATGTTAATGAATCACTTCACAAGAAAGCATTTCATTCTGGAAAGTCACAGACACACTTTGGACCTTTCCGACTACTCAAAAGGAAGAAATTGTGAAGAAACAGTACTGAACCAGTCGACCAGTTTGTGATACTAGTCGACTAATATGAATTCCAGTAGGATATTGGAAATCAGAATTAGTCGACCAATTTCTACAACTAGTCGACCAGTTTGTAAAACTAGTCGACCAGTTTATGAAACTAGTCGACTAATCTGTATTCCAGTAGGATACTGGAAATCAAACTAGTCGACCAGTTGGTAAAACTAGTCGACCAATATGTATTCCAGTAGGATACTGGAAATCAAGCTAGTCGACCAATTTCTAAAATTAGTCGACCAATGTGTATTGCAGTAAGATACTGGAAATTGATCTAGTCGACCAATATCTTGAAGTAGTCGACCAATATGATACACTAGTCGACTAATGTACAGAACTAGTCGACCAATCTGTATGTCAGGTGCATTAAATGCAGTTGTTGAACTACAGAACGGATACAAATCAACTCACAACGGATACATTTATTGCTACAGCTATAAATACATCAACAAACTGCTGGAACAATGATCAAGAGAATACATCCATACATTCTATATCAACATCAGCTGAAAATCAAAGTTCATCCTTCTCTTGACCAAAAATAGTACAAAATTCTTGAGCTTTCATTGTGTAATCTTTCAAAATCTCTGTACACTGATCTGAAAATACTTGTTCACTAGTTGTATCATTTCTTTGAGAGTTGTTAAGAGTTGGAAACATAGTTGTCAAAATTTCCAACTTTGAAATTAGAAGGGTTGTTCTTGAGCCTTCAATTCAAGAAATTGTAATAGTTCTCACTTCACTTGAAAGTGATTGTGTATTTGATATCGATAGTGGAAAAGCCTAAGTTTGCAAGAACTTAGGTAGTGGACGTAGGCAAAGGTTTGGCCGAACCACTATAAAATCCTTGTGTCCATTTTCTCTAAAATTTATTTCTTGTTATTTTCGGAAAAAGCTTGAATAAGCCACACCCACTATTCAACCCCCCTTCTAGTGTGTGTTATACGTCCTACATAGATATCCCCACGAAGCCTACTTATCATTCAAAGATAAACCATTGCAGACTTGCAAATGTTTCTCCAAATAATCTCCAATTTTTCTGAAACTTACAAAATAATATTCCATGTGTCAATACGAGTCCAATGGTATAAATTATTTAAGTTCCAGACTGGGCCTACAATTAGGCCTAAAATGGGCCTGCGGGCCTACTCATCGAAACTTTAAATAAACTTCGATATGAGATTTCCAACATTACTAGGAACATGTGCTCCAAAATTGATTACAATTCAAGTAAGGGAAGACCTTGGAAGACCTAGAGAAAATTGAGTATGAAAGGGGCTAAAGATTTGATCTATAAGGAATTATACATTGAATTTGGAATAGGAGATGTTACTATGAAGTATTATAGCTCTAAAAAGCAAGGATTTACCATGAAACTTTAGATAAAACTAACAGAACCAAGAAATTGTGACTAGGTAATTAATGGAGGAAATCTCTAATTTTCATGAAATTCAACAAATGAAATTACTTACTGAAGGTGAGGATGACCTACAAGATCTTCAAGGAACTTTTCTACAGAATTTGGGGAAGTTTCCAAAGCAATTCATACAAAAATTAGAGAGGAAATGAGGGGAAAAGTAGATGAAATAATACCCAAAAATGGGTGGAAAGATGAAGAAAAAGGCCTCAGGTACCAATTTATTCGGACCAAAAGTGTTGATTACAACTGACAAGCACCAATTTATCGGACAAATGGCCTTTTATCGACACCTGCCAATTTATCGGTCATGTGGTCAAATTTATTGGCCAGTCCATTTATTCGCAGAATATCCAATTTATCAGCCTTTGCTAATAAATCGATACTTTGATCGATAAATCAGTCAAGTCTGCCCCAGTAAATAGCAATCTTTCTGAAATTTCAACAGGGGTTTCATAAATGAACAGAGTCCAATTTTGACAAACCAAATATGTATCCTTATGTGAAAAACACAGTCAAAAAATGATGAAATTGGCATCAAAGGTTGTTTGAGCGAAAACGATCCCCAACCAAGACTTAGTCAAAATGAGTAAATTTCAAAATTTCCACCAACCAACTAAAATCAAGCACGAATACCTTGGAAAGCATAAAAATACCCTAAAATCACCATTCTGGATCTAATAAAAGTGTCAGAATTCCGATCCAACACTCCAAAACCAAAATACCATTCAAGCTCCTAATTAGACCTCAAACTTAACTAAAATCCATAAATAAGCACAATTTGAAAACATAAACTTCGAAACACAAACTTAAGGTCAATCCTGACTTTTTTTGGCATTCCAAAGCTAAGGGGACTGTCAAAATTTAATTTTGAGCTCATCTTGAAGGAAATTTAACTATGGTCAACGAGTACTTAGTTTTAGGCTCTAAAACTGCCAATTTGAGACATTTCTCAATCTAGCCGTCAAGGAATCTAACTACCGAGCTCAAAAAGTCATAAATGATTTGGGGCAGCCACTAAAATTCTCTAGAATGAAAAATTTCATGTATTTCTCATAAATGACCATGAGAGTCATACGGATGCCTTATAATATGATTTGGAGAACCACAAACAAAGCATGATCTAGGAACTTATGCTGCTGCGGAGTACTTTGGAAACCCGAACAGATACCCCATCCCAAAAACCTCTGAAGGGATCCATACAAACTCTAGGTTAGACATGAGGCGCTTTGAACTGCCTTACTAGTGCCCGAGGTCTGTATAGATGCATAGAAAGTACCCCGGCGATGAAAGTGGCTACTGTGTTGAAGGGAACTCCTACCTCCAGATGAGACACCAGAAAACTAAGCATGAGGACGGGATATTTTTCGCTACTATCACTAGTTTGACCTCTATAAGGTATTTCAAACCCTCTTGCTACCTCAATCACACTGCAAAGTAACTCCTGGAAGTTGTGAGGCTATGAATACCAAAGTTTTAAGGTAAGTACTCAATCCCCTGATGAACCTAGATATCTTTTATTTCTCATCTGGTAAGATAACCAAAGTACATCTAGATAACTTATAGAAATGAGATAATAGTCATCCACTATCATTCCTTCCTATCTCAACTTGTCAAGCTGTCTGCGCAAACCATTCCTCACACTACGTGACACACACCTATCCACAAATACTCAGGTGAACATTTCCCAGGTCTACAGTCAAAGAAGGAGTGCCACCACTACCTACCTGGGCCCCTCAGTTGTAATATGGTATAAGAAACTCCATGTATCTGGAGCATCCCAACACTATGTAGTAGCTCATAAGAAGTAGTAAGAAACTATACAGGTCCTTATCTTGTACACCCTAAAATTGAGGTGTGTCCTTCTTGTGGAACCTCTATACCTCCTCTGATGCTCATTAGACATCTCAGTTATGACTGCACCCGCAGTCCCAATACCCAATATCTGGAGCTCATTAACACGATGTGGACCACCTGCACTAGGACTATAGGTAGTTGGCCCACCTGATCATGAGTCACTGACATGGCTCTCTGCTCGAGAGTCTCTCCCATGGCTCTAGTCTATAAACCTTGTGGCATACCCCCCCTGCTCTATGCTCCCTAAAGACTCTAAGACTTGAAGGCAGGTGTCCTATAGTACTGTTGCTTCCATATATTAGGGAGGGTTTTGTCCCTCCTCTTTCTCAACCTCTGGCTCAGGAAAGATAGGTGAGTCGTAACCCTTCTCTAGGTTATTTCCCTAGCCCTGTCCCTAGATCTATCTCTAGCTCAGCATCTCCCTCGACAAATGGGTGCCAGAATGTCATTCCCCTCTCTCTCAATAGTACCTCTGGTCCTCACAATCTATCAAGCAAAAGATGCAAGGACTTAGCACATGTGAAACAACCATCCTAGATAGAAATAAAGGAATAAAGAGATGTTTCCTAAAGTTCTGTAGCCTCTAGAGTATAAGTAACTCATGTCTTCACACCGATTGGAAAGACTATACTAAATCTGGCTTATGTACAGAGAAACCTGCAAACCTATGGCTCTAATACCAACTTATCATGCCCCAAAAACTAGGTGTGATGGAACCAACCTTTCCAACCCAGTAGGTGATCCTAATCATGTATAAATAAGGTAAATAACTAAATATATGATGCAGAAAGTAACTACATAAGTACAAAATATGGGAGTCTTCTATTAACCCTAAAACCAGGTGTTCCTGTACATAGCCACTTGAATTTTATACAAGTCTCAAGTCTGTAAATATATCTAATAAGTAAAGATACATAAAAGTAAAATATAGTAGATATTCGGTGACTGCTAAATGGACTGGAAGATGCCTCGATATATCTCATATGAAGCCTGGACTAATAGAAGGAAGAGACACTAAATCCTAGGCCCTGAACTTGCACAAAATTCAAGAAAAAAAGAGTGAGTACAAAATAATGGTACTCAACAACGTCCTACGTTGGCTAACTATAAAGAGAAAACAAGTCATAATATCCCAACCGATCCTCTTAAAACCTGCAAACAATTTATATACAGCAGCTTAGCAATAGTTTCTAATCTATAAAACAACATAACACATCATCTAGCAATCTCAATATTATACATAATCTCCGATTATTTCCTCTTTTTTTACCTAATATCACCTTTAAGATATCAATCAAGTATCTATAATCCAAAGTCCTCCACAATTCCTTAATATGATGAAACTATAAATAGAAATCACATTATGAACAAGTTACCACCAAAAATATCAAAGAGTGAGCAAGTTACCACACTTAAAGAAATAAATGAAAATAAAGTGGGCAAGCTACCACGATTATAAGGAGTATGTGCTTTAAGAAGGAGGAATCTTCTAGTTTTTCCTACTTGACCCAAACTCAAAATATCACCAGTGTGAACCGGTTACCAAACTTACCTCAATAGATTGTTAGTGTGAGAAAGTTATCACTCCAATTACTAAAAAAATAGTGTGTCCTATACAATAATCACTTAAAGATGGTCAACGATATCATTTTTCAATAAATTATCAGTGGACGTGTCATCAAGTAGTAAAACTTTATAGTCATCATCAAGCATCATGAATGTAATGACCCTCATGGTCATTATTATAGATACACGATGTTTTATATTCTAGAGCATTTCAACAGTTTCCCTAAGTCATTTATGACTTACTGAGACCGGTAGTTCGAATCCCTGGTGACTCAGTTGATAAATATCTCAAATTTCCTATTTTAGAGCTTAAAACTAAGTACTCGTTGACCAAAGTCAACTTTCCTTCAAGATGAGCTCAAATTTAAATTACAAAAGTTTCGTTGGCTCTGGAATATCAAACAAAATTAAGATTGACCTTAATTTTATGTTTTGCAGTTTTCATTGAAAGTTATGCTAACTTGTGGATTTTAGTTAAACTTGTGGCCTAAAGTGGAGCTTGGATGGTATTTGGGGTTCGGGGTGTTGGATTGGAATTCTGATGCTTCTGACACCTTCAGAATGATGATTTTAGGCTAGTGGAGGTTTTGTTAAGTTCCTAGATGTAACGACTCTTCAGAATATTTTTTTTGTAGCATTAAATTAAATTAGTTAATCTAATTAATATTTTTCTGGTGTGTTAGCATACCAAATTATGTTGAAGTTTTATTATTTTTAAGGAGTAGGTTTTGTTAGAAATAATTTTCTATTAATTTTGGTATATTTAAATTATTTGAAATACTTTACATTAATTTATACGGTACCTAATTATTTAAAAATCGGGGAAATAAAGATTCCCCTTTAATTTATGTGCCACACCGCCACAGCCCTTCTTTTCTTACCTTATAAGTAGATGCTTGCCTAACCATTAAGGAAACTAAGCAAATGTAGTACTTCTGTTTCTTTTAAACTTAAAAGGAAACCAAAATAGAGAACTTCTTTCTCTTTCTCCACCGGAAATTAGCAACCTTAAGCCTTTTGGTTGATGGTTGTTTTGGCGATTTTGCTACGATAAAGCTCTATATTTTAGTTCCTTGTATGTTTCTAGCTAGTAATCCCTCGTTCTTACTATATTTTTAATGTTTTTCAATAGTAATAAATGTTTAGGGGATCGTATCTTTAATTCTAATAGTGGAATTGAGCCCAAATTTTTTGGACACGATCCACACGTCGTGCTCTTCAATTTGGTATAACTATTTTCTAATTTTAAACTTATAGGGTTTTAGACCCGGTTCTTAGTCGAAACTTTTGTCTTTTTATTTATATAGCAATATGGGTCTTGTTTTACTCGTCTTGACTCATTGATCATGTTTTTAGTAGTTTCACTCATATTTGGAATTTATGCAGAGATTTTGACTCATTGAGCGTGCTTCAAAATTGTTCTTGGTGGCCAGGTAGTGCTAGGTTTATTGTATTATTGACTGATTACTGATATAGCATTTACATTGGTAAATTTTCAGCTTCGGGTTGGGATACTAGTCTAGAGCCCCGTTATTATTATACTTTGGCCTATTGTCGTTTTGTTGAATTTATCATTCGTTACTCAACCTTGGGACTATGTGAGCCCAACCGTGTGTTTCGCGCCAACTCTGGACTATAATACGGTGGGGGAGGAGTAACACCTTTGATGCATATTATTTATATGCCGACTCTGGACCATAGTGAGGTTAGGGAAGGGATGATACTAGTGATTAGGGCTTACTAGCCATCCCCCAGAATTGTTGTTTGGTAGCCTAGAGGTCGATCCTAGGTAGGCTTCTTATCTGATCTTAATGTGTATGCAGTATTATTTTAGTGATACTATGATTATACTGTTTCTCCTGTTGTGCATATTTACAGGCTCAAGCTGGGATTTGGTTTTTCTGCCTGATGATTATGCCATTACTGGCATTTGTGAAAGAGTGTGCACGGGATTGTTCCCTCCACAGACTCTCCAACCTAGGGCGTTATATCGATGTTCGCGATGCTACTTAGCCTGGGTGGAGGGGTATACCGAGGGAGAAAGGGTAAGTATACAAATATAGATCTTTTATGGATGTTGTTCACATCCTGGTGGGACCCTTATTTATATATACATGGTTCTGCAGTGCCATGGGTCACCGAGGAAGACAGCGTATGGGTATTGGGGTAGCTTGTAGTACCCCTTGGGTGGTACTTTCTAGTTATACCAGTTATTAGTGTACTTTTAAGATGTACCTAGCGTTGTTTATTCGTAGTCTCACCTGGTTATGGCTTCAGTGAGGACCTAGGTAAGTGACATGCAGTTTGATTATCTATGAGCTGATTATTCCAGTTTATTGCTACCTTTTCCTTGTATTGATTGCTTTTTTACCTTGTTTATGCTTATTGCGATTCATTCGGTCTATGCCTGCTGAATACCCATTGTTGTTGGTACTCACGCTACACTTCTACACCCTTTTGGTATAGATCTGAGCACGAGTCAACAGCAGGGTTGTGATCGAGTTAGATAGAGTTGTGTTATTCTGGAGACACTGAGCATCAACTTCCTTTCTACTTCCGGTCTCCTTCTGTATTGGATTTATTCCATCTATGACTTGGGATAACTTTTGTATATATATATATATATATATATATAGTTTTTGAGTCATGCATACTTTTATTTTGTTTTGATTATATTCACTTATAGTAGCTCATCGGCCATGGCAGCAGGTTTTGGGAAGTGTGGTTCTGTTGTTTTGTTTAGCTGTCTCTTTCTTTTTTTTTAGGTTTCTCTTTAGGATTTTAGGGACTGTCCCACGCTACTCTCTCTGGGCCAGGGATTAGGCTTGTCTATAAAAGAGATGTAGACGTCATAACCTCTTGATTTTTGGGTCATGACAGAGTGGTATCAGAGCCCCAGGTTCATCAGTGTCCATGGTTGTAAGAGCGAGTCTAGTAGAGCCCACAGATCGGTACGTTGATGTTTGTATCCTATCTTCTGGAGGCAATAGGACTCTTTTATAGGGGGTGCTTTTGTTGACTCTTTCGTGAGAAGTTTCCACTGGTTTTTGGATTATTCACCTTCATTCTATTATTTCACAAGTGGTATGTATGTGTCCTGTATCAGATATATCCAGAGGTGATGATGTTTCCCCGCCTCCTCAGAGAGATTTCATCAGGAGCAGGGGTAGAGCTAGAGGTATGGCTCATGGGCGAGGTCGAGCTAGGGTGCAATAGACAGAGCCAATTCCCAGAGAGATACCACCACCTGAGATGCCTCCACTATATGATGATGCACTCAGAAATATATAGCGACGCATGTCTGCCATGGTGGGTAGAGATGAGGGCCAGACCTTAGTACAGGGAGCGGCACAGGTTCCCCAGCTCATCCAGTGCCAGAGCCAATTATTGTCCCTCTTCTTCCATAGCAGTACCTACAGCACCCCCAGCTACACCATTTCAGGCTCGGTATAGGATTCTTCTTATAACTTCCGAGGATTGGAAGATACATGATCATTTTGCTCGTATGAGGCCTCTAAGATACTCAGGTGAGTCCAATCAGGGCCCGTTCGAGTGTGTGAGGAGAGGCTATAGATATTGGGCCTGAGGGATACCTACGGGGTTGATTTTATTGGTTATCAGCTAGAGGGTTGAGCTAAAATCTGGTGGAGATCATATCGAGCTAGCAGACCGACAGGGTCACCTTCTTCGACTTGGAGTGAGTTTATTAAGGATTTTATGGAAAAGTATGCATTGTGGAGTGTTTGCAAGGAGCTTCAGACTCAGTTTATTGATTTACGACAAGGGGAGATATCAGATCTAGAGTATGAGGTGTAGTTTGCTCAGCTATCGAGACATGGAGCCTCTATTATGCCTACTGAGGATGAGAGGACTCATCGATTTGCAGATGGATTGAGAGCAGAGTTATAGATAGATGTAAGGCATTATTGGATCGGGGGGAGCCATTACTAGCAGTGATTGACCATATACGTAATATGGAGAGGCATCGTCGTTTATTAGAGTGAGATAGTGATAAGAGGCTGCGCCATCAGGGAGAGTTTAGTGGTTTTGAGTTCCAGGGGATTGGTATTGTATACACAGACCACAGTAGCCACCACATCCACGATAGTGACCTAGCAGGCCAATTCAGGCCTCCTTACCTTCAGTCGAGACTAGCCAGAGTAGTCAGCCCATCAGGGGCACCCCTATAGAGTATTATGGTCAGAGCAGTCAGAGAGGTGCAGCCGGTGATGTAGATCAAGGAAGATGCCAGGGTTTTTTTGAGTGTGGGAACTTGGACCATTTTTTCAAAGATTTCCCTCAGTAGCATCCTATCTATCCAGTAGCCTAGATTACAAAGTCCTCACAGTTTGAGCCACCACTGATTATAAGAGGCCACACAGAACCTAGAGGAGGTCGTGGTAGGGGCCAGGGGACAGAGGAGGGGAGCATGTGAGAGATCAACAAGGCATCGGGCATCATCAACTATATGCAGTACCAGATAGGTTTGGAGCAGAGTCTTCTGATGCAGTTATTACTAGTATGTTACTTGTTTGTCGTTAGTAGTCCTTGGTGTTATTTGACCCTAGTGTCTTACATGTTTCTTATTTTGTACCCCATTTGGGTATTATGAGTGAGCCTTTACCTATACCTGTGAGTGTGGCTACCCCCGTTGGTAAGTCCTTAGTGGTGGATCAGATCCACAGAGCTTGTATTGTGACTATACAGGAGTTGGACACTTGAGCTGATCTTGTAGCTCTTGATATGACTAATTTTGATATTATTCTGGGCATTGATTGACTATCCCCTTATCATACGATTTTGGATTGCTTTTCCAAAATTGTAACCATATTTGTTCCTGGGGTACCACCAGTTTAGTGGCGGCGTTCTGGTAGTTATTTTTGGTGCCTGTTATTTCTAGTATTCGGGCTGGTAGATGTCTAGCTAGGGGTTATTCTACTTATTTAGCTTTATTTCGTGCTATGAGTGCTAGTTTCCTTTTCCCTAATTCTATACCCTTGTTTCGGGAATTTCTTGACGTGTTTGCTGACGAGTTGCCTAGCCTTCCACCCGAACGTATGATTGATTTTGCTATTGAGCTTGAGCCTTGATCTAGGCCCATTTCCATTTCACCTTACCACATGGCTCCAGCAGAGCTTAGAGAACTTAGTGTTCAGCTTCAGGACCTGGTTATCAGAGGTTTTATTTACCCCAGTATTTCACCGTGGGGTGCTCCTATTTTATTTGTAAAAAAGAAGGATGGTTTCTTAACATATGTGTATTGACTACCGACAGTTGAATAAGATTACAGTAAAGAATAAGTATCCATTGTCGTGGATAGATGACTTATTTGATCAGTTGCTGGGTGCCTCCGTGTTCTCGAAGATTGACTTGAGATTAGGGTATCACCAGCTGAGGATTCAGGCCAAGGACATTTAGAAGACTGCATTTCAAGCTCGATACGGCCATTACAAATTTGTTGTCATGCCATTTAGGCTGACTAATGCCCCCGCAGCTTTTATGGATCTTATGACCAGGGTTTTCGCACCTTATCTTGACTCCTTTGTGATTACTTTTATTGATGACATACTTATTTATTTCTGGAGGTGGGAACAATACTAGCAGCATCTGAGAATTGTACTTCAGACTTCGAGAACTGAGAAGCTTTATGTGAAGTTCTCAAAGTGTGCATTCTGGTTGGACTCTGTGGCATTCTTGGGACATGTTGTATATGTACATAGTACCAGTGTTCATCCAGCAAAGATTGCAGCAGTGCGTGATGGGCCACAACCTACCACCCTTTCCAAGGTTCATAGTTTTGTTGGTCTAGCCGGCTATTACAGACGCTTTGTGCATGGATTTTCTTCTATAGATACTCCTATGACTAGATTGACATGGAAGTCTCCTTTCTAGTGGTCTGATGAGTGTGAGTCTAGTTTTCTGAGACTTAAGCAGTTACTTACCACAGCACCAGTATTGTCACTTCCTGTCGAGGGCCATCCTTTCACAGTTTATTGTGATGCTTCTAATATTAGGATGGGATGTGTTCTAATGCAGTAGGGTAGAGTTATTGCATATGTCCCATGCCAACTGAAGGTACACAAGAGTCACTATCCCATCCATGATTTAGAATTAGCTACGGTAGTCTTTTCGCTGAAGATTTTGAGACATTATTTATACTAGGTTCATTATGAGATTTTTTTTGATCATCATATCCTGCAGTACATATTGACCTAGAAGGAATTGAATTTGAGGCAGAAACGATGGGTCGAGCTCGTGAAAGAATATGATATCAGTATCCTTTATCATCCAAGCAGAGCGAATGTTGTAGCAGACGCCCTGAGTTAGAGAGCATATAGTATGGGTAGTTTGTCATCTTTGTCTGTGTCAAAGAGGCCATTAGCCTTAGACATTCAGTCTTTGGCTAACCGACTGGTTAGATTAGATATCTTAGTTCCCATAGAGTACTTGCATGTGTTTATCCCAGACCCACCTTGCTTGATCAAATTAAACAGCGTCAGTATGAAGACCGTGCCTTGATTCGTCTTTAAGAGTTAGCAATGAGAGGTGAGTTTAGTAGTGCTTCCATAGACTCCGATGGTGTGTTTTGGATAGGTAGCCACATCTGTGCTCCTAGAGCTGGAGATCTGATCCAAACTATTCTTTGTGAGGCCCATTGTACTAGGTATTCTATACATCCAGGAATAGCGAAGATGTGCAGAGATCTCAGACAACATTATTGGTGGTGCAGTTTAAGGTCCAGTGTCACAAGGTTTGTTTCTCAGTATTTGAATTGCCAGCAGGTAAAATTCAAGCACCGTAAGCCAAGTGGTGAGCTTTAGAGACTTCCAGAGGCCATGATTGTATTTGGGTTATCATTGATCGGTTGACTAAGTCTGCCCACTTTCTACCGACTGTTTTATCTTGGGATACAAAGCGTTATGCAGTATTGTATGGTAGAGAGGTTCTTCGTCTTCATGGAGTTCCTGTGAGTATTATTTCCGATTGAGGTACTCAGTTCACATCTCACTTTTGGAGGACTGTAAAACAAGAGATAAGTACCGAGGTAACTTTGAGTACTGCCTTCTATCCTCAGATGGACGGGTAGTCAGAGTGGACTATTCAGGTACTACAGGATATGTTGCATGCTTGTGTGTTTGACTTTGGTGGTAGTTGGGATCAACATCTTCCTTTGGCTGAATTTTCATATATTAATAGCTACTACTCCAGCATTCAGATGACATCGTTTGAGGCTCTTTACAGT
>JBDJHY010000991.1:0-13779 GCA_039654485.1 Withania somnifera | reverse complement strand
GGTAGGACATTATTTCATAGTGACTTCCACTTCCCAAAGCACTTTGCATCTTTCTAGACTTTCACACCCATTATCTTCTTATTCTATCCTTCTTTAATCCCTCTCTTCAATTCTTTCTCACTAACTATCTCATCTCAATAAGACTATTTTTCTCACATTTGTATTTTTTTTTAGTTTGTTATATCATATTTTTGTTTCATAATGCTTTATCTTTTTCTTTGTTTTCTTGTTATATCACATTCTATCCAAGAAGGCTTCCTTACCGCTACTCTGATGGGTCACCTTTTTATGCTCAACTTTCCTTCATCTAGATTTAGCAATTCAACCCACATTCTGTGCTATAGTACTCAAGTAAGCAGGGTGCAAAAACTAGGAATTCAAAAAAAAAAAGGGTTAGAGAAAAATTACGGCTACCAAAGAATAGGAAATATGCTCGAAGGGGCTAACTAGTGATACAATATCTGAGTAGGCTAAAATATACAAAACAAAGCAAAGAAAGTGTATATCATCTTCCAATACGAGAAATGCTTTCATTTTGCTTCAATACCATTTTAGGCAAGTTCTAGACTAAAATGCATACATGGAACATGCAAGACAACCTCACCTCACATGCACATTGTCTTGACTAATATTACACAAATTGATTTACAATCATGCACAAATTGAATGGTTTTCCATTATTAATCCCAATTTCCAATTGTGTCAAGTTTTATATTTTTGTGCATCTATATCCAAGGATCCTACTCATTATGCTCAAATTCACTTTTTGGTTCAACCATGCCTAAGTTCCAAAAGTCTGGCACAATACCAAGTGCAATTAGTGTTTCCAACCATTATAGGGTTCCACCTAACTTTACTCCTATATGATTAGTTTTTAACTCAAGATGGTTTTCATCCATCCATTATTGGGAAACGTCCCTACTCTATGAAAAAAAGGAAAAATGAATAAAAAATGAAAAGCAACCTAAACTATTCCGGATCAAGGAGACAATCCTTAGAAAAAAAATTGACAAGAAACACTAAAGAACCCCAAAAATAAATATAAAAAATATCCAAACATAATAACCTAATAAATTACTATCAAATAGAACATAACCAAAAAAACACCAAGGAAACTTCTATCCCACCCTACATTTAGAATCAAGCACTGTCCCCACTGCATAAATCACAATAATTTGAGGCTAAAAAAACTCCTTGGTCATTCCTCTAGATCATCTTGGTCTGAATTTTGGAAGTCGCCTTCCTCCACAACAAGGTCATCTACATTGCCTCCTACAACAACAACTTCATCATCCATATCCTTTTCAGCATCTGAGTTGTACCACATATACTCATCCTCAGTGGGTACATCATCATCAATGGGCTCTACAAAACCTGACCCAATCTTGCACATGGTCTTGGAATAAGAGTTAATTGGATATTTATGGTGAACGGTGTTAATTTCATCATCTGAAGAAGGCCTACCACCAATTCACATCTTCAACATCTCATCTCCATACATAAAGCCAAAATAGCTTTCATACATAGCATTTCTCTCTTGCTAGATCAATTTCTGGACTCCAACCCCTTCGTCCACAACCATTATTTTCATCACATCAACATTTTTTGCTATCTGAGGACAAATGTAGTCTACAGGATCTTCCTCCACACCTTGACTTATCAAAAAACCTAGTCGTCATACCACCAAAACTATACTTCCACCTACAATGATACTTTACCCTTTTCATTACAGCTCTAATCACCCCACCAATATTTATGTCAATGTCCTTCATCAATGCATACACAAGGAACACCCAAATACTATGACTGTTGTTTAGTAATTAATAGGCATAAGGCAATGGTTATAAATCTTCAACCAACAATAGGCTTCCTTGTTGAAGTGTGAGAATGGGAGGGCAGTGTATAAGCGTCTGTCTGCACTTCTCAACCATCTTTCTTGTGAGTTTATACCACAAAGAGTATGGAGAATGTGTTGGTATCTTGGATGCTTCCACATGTTGTGAAGAGGTTCCATGTCAATCACATCATCGGTATTCAGTAAGTTATTAACAAATGCATCAGTCAACCAAAATGTGTGCCCCTGCACTTTGACTTCATTACTCTCCCTCGGGTACTAGTTGGCATAAAATTCTCTAAAAAAGTCACCATTTTATTCACCCTAGTCATCAAATATAAACTCGAGTCCAAACTGCTACATGCATATTAAGATACGTAGGAACTTCATAGCTAGGCTCTCTTTGCCAATCTTCTCCACTAGGAGAGATTTAGTACATAAGTTCTTCTTGTACCAATTTTTACCCCAAGTCCACCAACGATGCAATACCAAATTTTTTGTGCCTCATTCTAGGGTGGCTCCTCAAAGGAGGTGCATCTTTCTCTCTTCATACTCGGACGGACCGAACTTGAACCGACCATTTCTACCTTGTGAGCGGTGACTTGATTGACTGATTTAGGAGTCATTGTCCTGTCAATAGGTAAACAAATATCATCATAGACAATCAAAACACATAAGACAACATAAAAGGGGTGGTGAAACCCACTCCATACATAAGCTTTAAGCACATCACAACCCATACTCCATATTAAAGGTATGTCGACTTACCTCATCTATTACAATGTATGCTAATATTGGAGATAGAGTTGTTTGATTTGTGGGGCATTTATTTCATTGGGAAATTTGTAAGTTCATATGGAAAAAAGTACATTCTAGTGGAGGTAGACTATGTCTCAAAATGGGTTGAAGCAATTGCTCTTCCTAACAATGATTACCCGTTTTATCAAGAAGAGCATTTTCACACGCTTTAGGATCCCTCAAGAAATTATTACTGATTGAGGGTCTTATTTTTACAAACTCCTCTTTAATTATTCATTATCTAAGTATGGTGTCAAGCATCGGGTAGATACCCCCTATCATCACAAACAAGTGGACAAGTTGAAATCTCAAATTGTGAGATCAAAGAAATCCTGTCCAAAATAGGGAATGCCACCTGGACTGATTGGGCGGCTAAACTTGATGATTCCCTATGGGCATTTAGGACGACTTTCAAAACTCTTATTATTATGTCACCCTATCAACTTGTTTTTGGATAAGCATGTCACTTACCAGTGCAGCTTGAACACAAAGCCTTATGAGCATTGAAGAAAATAAACCTTGATTAGGAAGATGCTTGCAAGATCAAGGGTGGATCAACTTAATCAATGACTTTCGCTAGCAAGCTTATGAGAGTGACAATATCTACAAGGATCGCATGAAGACAAAATCTTGAGGAGAGAGTTCAAGGTGGGAGATTTGGTATTGTTATTCAACTCAAGGATGAGATTGTTTCTTAGCCAGTTGAAGTCTAAATGGTAGGGACCCTTCAAAGTAATCCAAGTATTTGCACATTGTGTCATTGAATTGGAAGGTGAAGATGGGAAATGCTCAAGATAAATATGCATCATTTGAAACACTACTTAGGGTGTGAAGGGGAAGTAAGGAGGATTCAGGTCATCTACCTCAATGGAGCTTGACAAAACAAATCCACATCGTGCCCCAACGTTAAGTAAGGCAATTTTTGGGAGGCAACCCAAGTATTTTTCTTATTCTTTCTCTTTTAAGTGCTATTTTAATGTTGCATTCATGTCTTGATGAAGTACAGGTGAATCAGGAGGATAAAATTTGGATAAAAACATTAAAGGCACTGGTTAAGCCCAAATATAGTAAATGCAGACCATACATCACATTGTGTGACCACACAATACGATGTACGGCTCGTATACCGAACCAGTGACTAAGTTTGAAAACTTAGGGTTGTGCATCTTAATATGTATCTTAATAACCATATTGTGCAGCCTCACAAATGGTTATGCAAATCGTACATCATACCGAAAGTTGTGCGGTCACACAAGTCATTGTACGATCGCACAAGTCATTGTGTGGTCGCACAAGTCATTGTGCGGTAATATAAGTCATTGTGCAGTTCACACAAGTGTCCCTCTCAAGTAAGCAAGTGTTGCCTCATTAACTGGTGAAACTTGACCTGGAACCATACCCCATCCATTTATATTCTCACATTAACTTCCCAAGGAAGTTACTTTTTGTTACTTACTTCTTAACTCCGCATCAAAACAAACCAAAAGACCTCATTGTTTCTTTTCACTTTCATCATCCTCCCACACACTCTTTAATTCTCAAGAAATCTCCTAAGTTTCTAGACTTTCAAGTAAGTTTCCATATTTCTAGTTGTGTTTGTTTGTTGTTCTTGATAAATTTACTTGAGTTCATTTGATAATTGTTGATGGCTCATGCAAATCCCCTTTCCATTTTCCCCATGATTTGTGAACTTGTCAAAACTTGGTGTTATGGTGAATTTTTTTTTTATTTTTGTGATATGGGGGAAGTTGCTATTAGTAGTGGTCTTTGTGGGAGGTGAAGTATGAGTAGACCCATGTGATTCCAAATGAGATGTCCTAATAATAGAGAGGGTTACGTCATTCTTAATGGTCAAATTATCGAACTCACTCCACATTTGAGATGGGTGGAATCATAATGGTGGGGTGTTTTGGTTTTATTTTGTGAAGTCATAAGTTTGGGGGATTCTGAGTACTTTGACACATCCCGAAAGCATGATGACATGGGCCAAAGTAAACTGTGGGAAAGGACTTGAATAATTGTTAACTTGGCAGTTAGAGATGTTTTTGTTTAAACGTGTGGAGTTAATTTTTTGAGGGGAACTACCAATGAAACATCAGTAAACATCTCCAATATGTTTCCCGCATACTAAATTGTGTGACCGCATAATTAATTGTGTGGTTCACACATTATAGCAGTACGTTGTAAGGCTCCAGTATGCGGTTCATACACGAAATTGTGTGACCGTACAATTTGGTATGCGGTCTTCATACCGGATCACATATTACTCCACCTTCCTAATCCCTTGAACTGCAATCCATGTGTTTTATATTGGTTATCGGTCAAGCTAAAATGATTTTGTAGGCATGGAACCAGCTAGGAGAAACCCTACCGGTGTTACTCAAAGTGACAGAGGCAAAGGGAAGCAATTGAGGAACAACCTGGAAAGGAAATGTGGTTAGTTTTAGGGTCGAGGGGATGGAAAAGAAATACATTGATGGACTTGACAGGGGATTCAACGAGGAGAGCTATTTTGACTTAGCAGTAGTACAATGTTTATTCCCTGAGATTAAATACTAACTCAGGGATAAAAAATGGGAAATATTCACCGAACAATCCAAATATGCAACTGAATTGGTTCTGGAATTCTATGTTGCCTACAAAGCCCAGTGCATCAAATAGAAGACTCCTAAACATGCCCCTCAGATGAGTGTGCTTATTCGGGGGTGGAAGTGGATTATTCCCCTAAGGAAATTAACATGATCTTTTTGGCAGGGACGGACCCAGTGACAACACCTATGGGACAATATGGCTACAACCAACTCGCAATATGCATGGGTTGCTAGTATCATTACAAAGGGCGAACTACAGTGGGCTACTTCTAGGGGAGAAATCTATAAATAAATAAAAAAGACTTAAAACTTGAGGCCAAACATTGGCTCATCCTTGTGTGTTCAATTTTTAGGCCAACCACCAATGGTAACAAGCCACCAATTTATAGTACATATTCATAGCCTTGATTATGACTGGAGTACCAATCAATATGGGTGAGATTATAGCAACTGAGATAAGCATACGGACATGAAAAAATGAGGGGCTATATCCTTCCCCCAGTTTATATTTATGATGTGTCATGGCTCGTCGATACCCCTCATAAGAGGGCTTGATAGGGTTAGAACGATAGACTCAAGCATCATCCTAGAAGCCAGCCAGGACGAAGAAAATCTTATTTCAAAGAAATGCTGAGTAAGTGAGGATGACCTTTCCATTCCTGCTTGAGAATAGCGACAATGTATCCATTTCTTGTACCCTAAGCCTGGACGAGAGATTCCAAGTGACACTAACCACAAGGACAATAGGCCTCCACTGTAGCTAATCCATCACCCTCAAGCACTGTACCACAACCTCTACCTACCATGCCATCTACGTAACCACTCATCCATGGGAAGTGTTACTGGACCCAAAAATTTTGAATTGGCCCAATTAATGGAAAAACTACCCCAAATCATCCAAAAGGCGGTGGACAAGGAAGTGAGACCCTTGAGAAGTCAAGTAGCTAAGTTATGTACAAAAGTGAAGGTGTTGGAAATTGAGGTAGCAGGGTTGAAGGAGGAAGTGAAAACCATCAAGAAGAACCAATATTTTTATTTAACTTTTGATCTTGATAACTTGATTCATGAAAGAAATTTCAGCTAGTGAGGATGTTGAGAAGGGTACAAAGAAGCTCCCCACAGACTATGATGCCTTATCTGAGGCACATCAAGTTGAAATATCCCAATAGCACTCGCTTGTAGATGAGTACAACAGATAAGTGGGTGCTTTATCTAGCTCTTACACCCCTCCCCAAGGGACCCAGGAGTTTGGTGCTCATCTAGCTATCAGCATTTTCGGTCCTTCCTGCCAACCACCACAGTAGTTGCTATGTAGAGTTCTAACCTCTACTCTTGCTATCTTTATTGCATTGGGTATATTTTGTCATCTTTTTTATGGGGGGTGGGGTACTCTCTTTGCAATGACTGCTATAATGCAACATGGAGCTTGTTTTTGGTCTCTCTCTCTCTCTCTCTCTCTCTCCTGATACTATGATATTCCCTTATGGGGGCTTTCTTGATAGCTGATACTTGTTGAGCCCGGGTGAGGGCAATTGATGACTAGTACTATTTTTGTTTGTTTGCCCATGTGGGGGCACTGTTGAATATTATTTGTTGGTTTGTTTTCCCTTGTTGGGGTATTCTTGACTATTTGTATTTTGTTTTTTTTATTGCTAGTATGGGAGCAAAAATATTTTAATTTCATAGTTTTTGTTTTATTAGCTTACCCATGTGTTAGGTGAGAGTTTATTGTTCCTTATCATATGTTAAATTTTAAGCTCGCATGGGAGAAGACACCACATTGGGTTGGTTGCATTCATAGCTCATGTGCATCGCATGCATATTTATTTTATGTTATGTCGCCACATGTAAATATAGAGTAGAAACAAACTCCAAGGGTTTTCTATATGCTACGGTTCTATCCCGAGGAGAAATTTTTTTATTTTTTTCTTGCTTATGAGTCTTTTTCTTAGTGTCAAACCGGGTGCCACCCCCACTATGATGGACAGAATAGAAGAACCTCTTAAGAGCGATTGTCTCGTTATCGGGTATAGAGTCGTGTACAAATTGAAAATACTTGAAATAATTTTTTTGGTTGGAATTAAAAGGTTGGGAAAGTTGGGTGTGTGCGACCAGATAATTGAGAATAAGACTCATTGTGGGGCATTTTCTTATGCTCGAGACTTCAAATTCTTGATTTGCCTTAACTTATTCAAACAATAATTTAAAGATAGGAGATGTTAATCGAATTCAATAATGTTTATTGAGCAAGGGACTGGGTAAAAAATGAGGGATGGAGCACCTTGTGAGGTGATATCTTTGTGGGTTCAGTTGCCTTGACATAGGCTAAAACTTGCCCAAATTGTAAATCAAGGAAAAATTCTAGTCTATGCTTGGTTTGGAAAATGACTTTAGGCTTTCTTTGGAGCGACCACATTACAAAAATGGAGATCGATGTCACGACCCAATTTCTCGAATCATGATGGCACCTACTATACCACCAGTAGGAGAACCAACCTTGTAGTCCAAAGCCGAAGCGGATGACTACTATATCAAATACATAAAGCACAAGTTTAATAAATAAAATATGAATGAAGCGGAAGTATAAAGATTCAAAAATGCCCAAAACCCGGTATTAGTGTAATAAAAAATCTCTAAGTACAGTGTAAGGAATCAACTATCCAATACAAATATATCTCCAAAAACACATGGATATAAAAACCAATGTTGAAGAGAAGCAGGAAAAGTTGAATGCCAAGCTTACCCTGAATATCTAAAAGCCAAAAGATTTGCACGAACAGCGATCTGTGAATCATGGTCGGGCACCTGTACTTGGATCTGCACATGGGCAAGTGCAGTATGAGTACAAGCTTACGAAGCAACCTATACCCAATAGGCTTAGAGGGACCACTAGACACATAACAATAATAAAAGTAGTAAGTAACGAAAGACAATAACTAGGGTCACATAGGCAATTAGAACATCAAAGAAGCTAGCTACTCAAATAAGAATCAAGTAACAAGGAAAACATGTATCGCTAACTAATCACATAAAACGATTTTAGGCAATGAAGGAAAACGAACCCGAAATTCTTGCAACAGTATATGTGAATAATAACAACAATAATAAGGAGTCTAAAAAAAATAGGGATGGTATATCGGTAACCTCAAGTAAGGGATGAATGAGTGATCAATAATATAACACACAATAGCCCAAATAACACGAAATATCAAGTAACCAATGAGAACAACTAAGTAGTAACAATACTACTAAAGTAATGCATATTAACTCTGTTAAGTCCCCTAGAATGAAGCACAGCGTACACAGAAAACACACTCACCCATAGGCATCCAGATACACTGAAGAAAACAAGTGTAGAAAAATAAATACACACCATGAAATAACTAGTCCTGCGTAGGTTTCCCCTCCGCTACCCGTAGGTCCAGCAGGAAGAATCCATGGAAGGCTACCCTAAATATTCTCGGTATATCTCTACTCCGTCTATACCCCCCTCCGTGTTGCCTAAGCTTGAAGCCAAGGTCTATGGAGGTGTGTCACCACGTATAATCTCTAACTTTATCATAATCTCACATCCAAAATCACAGAGCCTCAAGGGTCTCATAGTTTGGCCTCCAAATCCTCATATCAATAATATCATCAAGCCATACTTGGCAAGTCATGGCGTACAATGCCTCAATGTAGTAGTATTACCAATATCCTCAGTGGAATAGGTATCATCAATATCCATAACCAATAAGTGTAATAAGCGTCAAAGACATACTCACTGCTCTACGATGACAAAATCAAGTACCAGCAGCTGTACTCACTGTCGAACGGAGTCGGTCTTAGGTCCCAACATTTATTAGTCAAATGATATTTCCTGGTGCTAGAGTGTAAAGTCTGGGCTAAAATAAGCAAAAATAGTATTACCAGGTGCTCGATCCAATGCCCAGTCTAAAATAGTTGAAAGTTTATTTACTTATATTATTATTAGAATATTCTAATTTATTAATTTATATCATTATCTGTCATTATTAATAAAATCAGTCTCTATCCTCCATGGATCAATAATCATATAGTGATACTAGCCCAACCCCAAAGCACTCTCAACAGAGCCAACGGCCTAACCTCTCGTATAATGCATGCAGAACATATCAACAAGTATATACATATATAAACATGAGATAATAACTACCTATGCCCTTCATACGTATTACAAGACAACTCCAAAGTCACCGACACTATACAAATCCGGATGCAAAAATATATATCAAACGAGTAAGAGGATGAAGGAACAATACAAGGTTACTATAACAACCTAACTACCCAACCCATGGATTCTATTTAGTACAATTACTAAAGCTATAAACCCAGAATAGCCCCAGGGAGCCTACTTGTCGTCCGATGATAAAGCACTACAAACTTGAAAATGTTACTCCGATAGAGATCAAACAAACTCGAATTGCTCAAAAACTTGCTAAATAGTATTCCATATATTAATATGAGTCCAACGGTATAAATTGTACCAAATTTCAAATTGAATTAAAAATCGAGCCTAAATGGGCTGAAAGGGCTCGCTTGTTGGAACCAGAAATAAATATCACCAAAAATATCGTTACCAGGAACTTGTACTCCAAAATTGAGCATAATTCGTGCATGGGAAAGGCCTCAAAAAGCCGGGAATTTTTTTATTAAAAGGGATCAAAGTATCAAGTTTTATGGAATTAAACGAGGAAATTGGATGAAGTAAATATACTACGGAGTGAAATAAACTCAAGAGACAATAATTTATCCAATAATAGATGAATTAATTGGAGAATTTCAAGTTTTCACAATTAGGGCCATTAATGGAGGAAATCTTCCACTTTTGAGGATTAAAATAGAGAAGAAGACTTACCAATAGTGGGGGAAGACGTGAGGAATCTTCATAAACTTTTCCATGGAGTTTGACGGAGTTTCCTAGCAGAGATCACACAAGAAAAAGAGGGGACACTGAGAAAAGGGTTGAAAAATAAATTGAAAAGTCGAGACTCTGTAGTTTTAACTGGCTGCGATGGAGAGTGTTTGCTATTTTAGCGCAATCGTGATATTTTAGCATAATTGTGCTATTTAATTAATTATTTAGTGTTTTTAATATCTTTTACATTTACCACGATCGTGCTCTTGAAGCGCGATCACACTTAAACAACTACAAAATTTTCAAATGAGGGCACGAAATAAAACAGAGTCCAACAGCGACAAAACAAATATGTATTTTGAGTAAAAAAAACACATTCCAGATTCAATGGTGTAATCGAAATCGGGATATGAGATCATTTTGGGAAAATGTTGAACAAGTCAACCATTAGGCTTAAAACTATAAAATTCCCACCAACACCTCAAAAATACACAGACATGTTAGGTAAGCTAACCAATACTACAACTAACCTAAAATAACCATTTCGGAGCTAATGGAAGCATCAGAATTCCATTCTGACACTCCAAACACCAAAATACCACTCAAGCTTCAAAGTAGGCCTTAAACTTAACTAAAGTCCACAAATGAGTACAAATTGGAAATGAAAACTCCAAACTGCAAAATTAAGGTCAATCTGGACTTTGTTTGGCATTTTGGAGCTAACAAAATTGTCAAAATTCAATTTCAATCTTGTCTTAAAGGAAAGTCCACTTCAGTCAATGAGTACTTTGTTGTAGGCTCTAAAACAGACAATTTGAGATGTTTCTCAACCAAGACACTAGGGAACCAAAACACCAACCCCAACATGTCATAAATGACTTGGGGAAGCTACTAAAATGATCTAGAATGAAAAACATCATGTATTTATCATAAAGGTCATTACACCTAGCGCCTTAGTTGTCGCGATCTCAGGTTGATTCCTTAAGTTATTATTGGTCAGCCTTAAATCTATTTGGCTTTTATATGCTGGTGCTCCCCATATATCAATTTATTTGTTCCTCTTTGTTGAGTTTGGACATTTTGTGTCCTTTTTGGCTTCTATGATTATGTGCTCCTCCATTCTAACACATTATTTGTCTTGCTCTATGATGAGTTAGCTTTTAAGATGTAATTGATGCTGTTATTTGTTGCTACCCTTGTAGTTTATCTTTTAGTAGTGGATTTTAGATCTTGTTGGGTAGTTGGTGAGGAGCTTTTTTCTTCGGTTGTGATATTCTTGGTAGTCAGGTTGGCCATAGAGATATTTGGCATAGTCAGATTATTTTTTTAGATTCGTTCCTTGATCTTAGCATGCTTCCGATAGCATGAAAGGAAGTTCTATATCCAAGCACCATTTGAATATTTCCTAGAATTCGGGCTAGGAGTTTAGTTTTGTGAATTTGTAGGGCTTGTTAATCTTTTATTTGCAATGTTATATTTGATGCTTCTTTCCTTGTTTGGTGTCTTTATTCACTGAGTTATCGTTAATTTTTTTTGACCTTCCATTTGAGTGATGTTTTGACTTATTGATTAGTGAGATAGGTTTGGGAACCAGACCTATATTCTCTTCTTATTATCGTATGATTTTCGTTGCACTAAAAGGAATTAAAGTTCAGTTTTGGGTTCTGTTGAGCGATTACCGAGATTTATAGTAAGCTTGTTCTTCCGTTCCCCCTCCAGTAGCTAATTCTTTAGTAGTGATCAAGAGAGGCGATCCTACTATTTGTTTTCTCAATATTTTGATGTTCTATTGGACTTGGGTCATCCATTGTCTGGTTGGTAGTGATTCAATCAATAATTCGAGTTAGCTTCTTCGATTTGTGCTTGAGTGAGGTTGGTTATTAGGCCGACACATTCTCCTCACCTTATTCCAATTCACCAGAGTAGGATAGAGGAAGTATGGTTAGTTATGTGAGGATTAGGGGTGTATTATGGTTTGTATTTGGTTAACTTATCCATATAAGGTTATTGAATTGACATGCATGATAGTGCGGTTTTGACAGCTTATTGGGTTGTTTTCTTTAGCTGCATAGTCACTTTCTAGTGTGTTCTACTATACAGATTGGGTAAAAGTTGGGTAATTTGGTTATGGATTTGAGTTGTTTTGGTTCTTCGATTCGAGTGTTATCTTACTTAGTTAGGCATCGGTACTTCGTGGTATATGCGGTTTTCTTTTATGATTGGTTATGAGATGGATATAATCTTGAATAGGGGTTCCTTCACCTAAGCCTATCCTTCTTAGAATCCTGTCCACTGTCACGACCAGATTTCTCAGGTCATGAGGGTACCTACATCGCACCATAGGAGAACCACCCAACAAGCACACAAGGTAAGAATAGCAAACTAAAAGAGGAAGAAAAGACATAAACAAAGGATAGGGATAAGAGAAAGTCTGAACAAGTCAATAAAATACCCTAAAACGTATTGTCTAATACAATGAGGCATTAAGTATGAGTACAATATATGAATTAGAAATAACAGAAAATAGATCGCAAGAAAGATAAAAGACAAGCTCCATTTATGGAGTCATCATCTACCTCACCAACTAGAAATCTCAGCCCGAAGTTAAGAATCAGCATGGACCACTCATACTCGGGTTTGAACTAAAAGATGTAGAAGTATAGTATGAGTACCAAAACAACAAGTACCTAGTACGAATCATAGGATGCCGGAGATATATAAGAAATAAAAGTAGTAAATAGGCATATAAGAATACAAGTCACAGAATGTCAAGAGTAAGCAGAGAGACTAGCTAACAGGATAAGACAGGTAAGTATCCCAGGTAACTAGTTATCAACAAGGAAATATTCAGGTTATACAAGGAAAACAAAAACATACCTGAATCCATGCTTAGCTAATAATAAGTACAAATAAATAACAAAAATAATGGTATACCAGTAACCTCTATTAATTAGAACATGAAGGAAATCTAACTACAATGAGTATCGTAATAAGGAGGCATGAGAGGAAAACCATCAGATATTAACTCTAGCCCGAAGTAGTAAATCATATCAATAATAAGTAAAGGAGAATCTCCATGGAACATCATAAAAACGAGAGATATAAACAAAAGAATGCAAACCCTCCGACAACCCATACCATCAAAAGGTACAAACAACAAGAAACACTAAAGGATATGGTTATGAAAAATGATATGATGCATGATAGATTTAAAAATGTATATCCCTTCTCTAGTACCCGTAAGTTTGAAAGGCAGGACCCATGGATGAATTACCTGTATACTTAAGTATATACTATATAGCCCTTACCGGTCCTATAGATACTAGTGCCAAGTGGCAGGGTCCATGGAGGGAGTCCCTACATACTATCTCAATAATCAACTAAATGTAACATGTACGCTCCCCTCTGGTACCAGTAGGTCCCACAGGCAGGACCCATGTAAGGACTTACCTGTATACCTGATAATATATTATATAGCCCTTCCTCAGTCATATGCATATTAGTGTCATGTGGAAGGGTCCATCTGGGCCTCCCCACATACTATCTCGATAATTATCAGAATTAGATTAGAACTCTCATAATTCCAAAGTATGAATGAGTGCCCAAGCCTCCTAGAATCTAAATCACTGGTCTCAAAGTAGTTGCTCAGAAATCACAGAGACTATATCAATAGAAGTATC
>JBDJHY010000771.1:0-14090 GCA_039654485.1 Withania somnifera | reverse complement strand
CCCAACTCTCTCTTACTTTCATCAGCATGAGCCGGACTACCCAAGGACAACCTGCAAAGGTCATCAGCCACTACATTGGCCTTGACCAAATGATACTTAACTGTCATGTCATAATCCTTTAGCATTTCAGGACACCTCTTTTAACAAAGATTCAAATCTTCTAATCAAACACATATAGTAGACTCTTATGATCAGTAAAGATATCTACGTGTACCCTATACAAGTAGTGTCTCTATAATTTCAAACAAGAAACCACGGCAGCAACTCAAGATCATGAGTGGGATAATTCTTCTCACTTAAGTTTAGTAGAAGCATAAGCCATCACCTTATCATTCTATATCAACACACAACCCAAACCAACCTTGGAGGAATCACAATGAACTATAAAACCTTCTGAACCATCAAGAGAAGTCAACAACCGATCTGAAGTCAACCTTGTTTCAACTCATGAAAACTTTTCTCACATATATCTGACCATTAGAACTTCACCTTTTTAATGCCTTGGAGTCAACCCCTAGGCTCCACAAGGCATTCTTATCCACTGAGTCACCTTAGCAGCCTCGTACAAATCCTTGACTTATGCATATATCTAAACACTCACTTATCAACAGAAGTACAGAATAATAATAAAGCTGAACCAGTGGGCCATATCACCTATCAAAGATAGTAATGAAAGATAATGAAAAATCTAAATAAAATACCACTACATTATGTGTCTGGAAGGCTCAAAGTAATGAAATACTAGGCTGCTAGGACAAGTCCTCCGCTAGCCTTATAATGAAATAAACGGATGTATCAACGACTAGTCTGCTCTAATATGAATAAACCAATACTAAAGTGTTCCTAATCCATGGGAACTCACACAATCTCTAACAGCTAAATATTGGAGATCAAGTCAAGCTTCAGCATAAGGATGTCTAGGTTGACCTGCATATGAAATCATGCAGAAAAAGAGTATGCGTCAGTACATCTAATATATTGAGTAATAGGGAAGGGAAAAAATAGGCAATATCAACATTAAAAATATGTGTATAAATGAACCATGAATAGTCTATGCATTGCATGATCAATTACAACTCAAATCAGTTATTTGAGAAAATTTAAGTAATGTTAACAATGTAAGAAACATACTTCATTTTAATTCATAAGTAATAATTTCAAATATATGAATTTAAATTTTTTTTGGGAGGTAACTAACGGATTTCAGCAAACTACTAGCTGAAGGGAGTACCTTGCCCCACCATAGGTTCAGTACCTAACAAGTAACCTAGTGGATCCAACTAAGTCGGGTATGTCATAATAATGCCTTTTAGGCAACATGTCATCCTATGGTTGGAAAGATAGTTAGGGTATTGTGTCTTTCAACCTAATCCACTCGGTGCTAATACTACTCCTAAAAATATCACTGCTTCTGACTTGACCAGGTTAAAGCAATTTAAGTGAAAAACTTATCAAAATATCATGCCTTAAACATTTTGGGCAGATTCTTGTTAATTCTTCCTTAATTTAATAAAATCATGTATAATCTTAAAATTTAGGCAAATATCTTACAAAATTCCCAAATTTCAATATTTATGACTCAAGTTCATCAAATAATCATGTATAAGCTTAACCCTCAAATTTTTGAACAAGTTAAAATCCATAATATACTCTAAAATTGACTATAATAATTAAATCATGAATCATAATGTGATGATGCTAGAATTCATGCAATGCTACTAAATATATTAATGGATCAACATAGGAATGAAATTCACAACTTAAGGATTTAGATTTAACAATTTATTTGCAAAATAATTCATAAAAAGGTTTTGGATTCGGGCACAAGGGTGAAAGAATACCTTCGTTCATGAACATACACACCTGGAATTGAAGATTTTGTGCTTGAATATTGATGAAGAAAATCTTCCCTTAAGACCCTAGCCTAGTTCTTGGAGATAAAGATCGATGCTTTCTTTTCTTGTTTCATAATTGTGAAAAGTGGGAGAAAATTATAAAGCGTTGGCTTATATACTTGATTATTTTGAGTCTAAAATGATATCAAATGGCCTATTAAAAAGATGGGAAAATACTTAAAAGTCCTTGAGAAAAACAAGTTAAAAATAGGCCCTGGTAGGTTTCCACAAGTAGTTCCACAGTCTATGGAATAGACTTGAAAACTAGCCCCTAAAATTGATTCACTGGAATATTTCGATGGTCCATTCCACAAAACGTCATTTCATTCTACGCTTAGAAGAATAGCTCTTAGGGTCATTCTAGATTTAGAAAATCTTATAGAAATTAGGTCCCATCCCACGACTCAAACAACGGACCATCGATTAATCCGTCAAACTGAGGCAGAAAAAGGGATTCACTGAATTAGATCCATCGTCTGTGGAAACTGTTCTATGGTCTATGGAACCCATTCCATGGTCCGTGTAAACTAGGTCGGTTCCAAAGCTTTATGATATTTCACATACACTCTTTTTTTTTGCCCACTAAACCTGTAATATGATTCTTAAGGTGTTACATTATCTCCCCCTTGGATCTATTCATCCTCGAATGAAGATTTTAGTCAAGTAGAAAGGCAAAATGATTAATGAACTGCTAGAACAAAGAACTAATATAAAACATGATAATGGACTAACGAATAATGATTTTACCCTCAACTCAGCCGAACCATATACATGACGTTCTTATAGACTCCAACTACTGTGGATACATCAATAAATATACAAGTACTCATATAAGGACTCATTCAATGATATAGACTACATGCTATATTTAACAAACATAGAGAAGAAAAGCTATAATGAGAGGCTATTACCTCAGACTTAAATGGAATTGAAAGAAGATAAGTGCACTTCTCTATCATGTCTGCCTCAGCTTCCTAGGTGGCTTTCAACTAACTGATTTCTCCATATAACCTCAATTGATGTTGTATCCTTATTCCTAAGCTTGCAAACCTGACTATCTAGGATTTGGACTAGGATATCCTTACAAATTAGGATGTATTTAACACTAATATTGTCCATAGGAATTATAAAGGAAGAATTTGACAAGCACTTCTCAACACGGAGATGTGAAAGACTAGGTGTAATTATGTGAGCTCTACTGGAAGATCTAACATATAAGCAACATTACTAACCCTGTTCAAAATATGATATGGCCCAATAAGAGGCGGAATGAGGCTTTCCCTTCTATCTAATCATTATGACTCCTTTCATAGGAGACACCTTAAGGAATACCCAATCACCAACACAAAATTCCACCTCCTTGCTCCTCACATCTACTAAGACGTTTGCCTACTCTGGGAAATATTCAAACTTTCCCCAATGAGATAAACCTTTTTAGTAGATTCAATCATTGATTCAAGACCTAGAAAATATGTGTCACTAACTTTGAACCAACCAATGGTATATTTACACCTCCTCCGTATAGGGCCTTAAATGGATCCATCTGGATACTAGCATCATAGATGTTATTGTAAGAGAACTCGTGGTCATCCCAACTACCTTTGAAATCAATCGCGCAAGATCTTAGCATATTCTATAGAGGTTTGATAGTTTGTTCAGCCTGAACATTTGTCTGCGGGAGAAAAGCAGTACTGAGGTGAACCTGAGACCCTAACCCTTTCTGGAAAAGACTTCTAGAAATGTGAAATGAACCAAGTACCTCTATCTGAAATAATAGAAAAAGGTACACGATGCAGGCAGACAATCTCCCGAAGGTACAAGCTACCATAATCTTCTGTTGAAAACCAGTGTGAACAGGTAAAATATAGGTTGATTTGTTCCACCTATACAAGACAAGACAAATAGAATAATGCTGCCTCTTAGTCCTCAACAAACCAGTGCAAATAGAATAATGCTGCAGTCTGGGGTTACCACTACCCTTAGGCTAGCTATACACTACTGAACCAGTTTTTGCCTTCTTGATGCAGAGCGTTTCTCTCATATTAGCCTTATTCTTTTTTATTTCCTCCAAGTGAACAATCAACTGACCCATATGTATTCCAGTAATTAAGGTAACTTCCCTCTCTTCCCTTACCAAGTGTAGGAAAAGGTGATAAAAGAATATTTCCATATGATTCTGCATGTCAGCAACCATATCTGGGGCATACTTAAAAAGTTTAGTGAAATTCATCCCTTATTTGAAAACTGTCATCCAACAAATCACTTTCAAACACATCCCAAGTAGGAGGAGATGCATTTGCCAGCCTATTCTTCTTCTAGCCCGATTTCAAGTCACATATTTTAGTTGGTACATGATCAAATCCACCCTGTTGACCTCCATCACCCTCATGATGTCACAAACCCTCCAAACATCCTAAATGAACCCTTCTGGGCTCTCTTCTACCTTAGAACCGTAAAAGACTGGGGATGCATCCAGAGAAAGTCTCTAACTCTGACTGCATAATCATACTGAACAACTGGTTGAATAAATAGAGCTGTTTCCTACTGCTGATTTAGGGAAACCGTAGTATGGGCGATCAAGTGCATCATGTTGTGAAATTCAACATTAGCAATATTAAGTGACATAGGAACTGTCGGAGCCTGATTTTATTGACTTGGATTCCTATCCCGATAGCTAGTTGTCTGCATGGACACATGATCTAAAATACATAAAGAATAAGTGACAAAATAGTGTTGGAGTTAATCTCCAAAGCACGAAATAAGACATGAAACAAATGGAAATTTCTAAACATTTAGTAGCCTCTCAGTTATAGTTGTATCGCTATTCACACCCATAGAAGAGACTCTACCTTATGTTAGCTTTCAGAAATCCTAGGGCACTTCAAACCTCATGCTCTTATACAAAGTTTGTAACGCCCTAGAGTCACCCCTGGATGCCACAAGTCATCCTTAGCCACTGAGTCACCTCAGCAACCTTAGATGATCCTTTGGCTCTTGCATATCTCTGAACACTCACTCATTAGTGGAAGCATAGAACAATAATAAAGTTGAATTAGTGATCCATCACACATATCAAATATAATACTGAAAGATAATTAAAAATCCAAATTAAATACCACTACTTAATGTGTATAAAAGCCTCTAAGTGCTGAAATACTAGGCTGATAGGAAAACTCCCCAGCTAGCCTTAGAATAAAATAAACGAATGTATCAACAACTAGTTTGTTCTAATAGAAATAAACCAATAATGAAGTGTTTCTAATCCATAAGAACTCAACAAAACTCTAATTGTTAAAGGTAGTAGATCTGGTCAACCTTGAGCGTATAGATGGATAGATTAACCTACATATGAAATCATGCAACAAAAGATATACTATCAGTGCATCAAATATTTTGATTAAGCTAGAGTGGGACAATAACAGGAAATATCAACTTGAACAACATGAGTATAAACGAACCATGAATAGTCTATGCAATGTATGATCAATTACAGTTTAAATTAGTTATTTAGGAAAAGTTAAGTAATACTGGAAGTCTAAGAAACATACTTTATATTAATTCATAAATAATAATTTCAAATGTCTGACATCAAATATTTTGCGGGTGTTTTTATAACTGACATATAAGACCATGTGAGTAGCCTTGGAATTCAGTAAACTGCCAACTGAAGAGGGTAACTTGCCTCGCCACATGCTCAGTATGTAAAAAGTAACCTAGTGGATCCAATTAAGTCGTGTATTTCATAATAATTCCATTTAGGAATTATGTCATCCTATGTTGGCAACACAGTTATGGGATCAGGTCTTTCAACCTAATCCACTTGGTGTTAATACTACTCCCAAAGCATATCATTGCACATGATTTTTTAAAGCAATTTAAGTGAAAAACTAATTAAAATATCATGCCTTAGCCATTTTAAGAAAATGCTTTTCAATTCTTCCTTAATTTAATAAAATCATGTCTGAGCCTAAGACTTAGGCAAATATCTTAGAGAATTCCCAATTTCAATATTTATGACTCAAGTTCATCAAATAATCATGTATAATCCTAACCCTCAAGTTTTTAAATAAGTTAAATCCGAAATATATTCCAAATTTTGGCTAAAATAGTTAGTGTCATTGTGCAAGAATTCATGCAATGTTATTCAATAATATCAATGGATCATGATAGGAATGAAATTCACAACTTCAGAATTTAGAGTTAACAATTTCTTTAAAAAATACTTCACAAAAAGATTTAGGTTTGGAGTACAAGGGTGAAAGAATAACCCTTTTCATGAACCCACATACCTGGAATTGAAGATTCTGTGCTTGAATATTGTAGAAGAAAATCTGCCCTTGAAACCCTAGCCCTAGTTCTTAGAGATAAAGATTGATGCTTTTCTTTTCTTGTTTTAGGATTGTGAAAGAGGGGCAAAATAATGAAATGTTGGATTATATTCTTGTTTATTTTGATCCTAAACCTACATAGCAAGGCCTATTAAAAATATGGGAAAATACTAAAAAATCTACTAGAAAAATAGATTAAAACTAGGCCTTATCAAGTTTCCACAAGTAGTTTCACGGTCCGTGGAACGGGCCGTGAAATATGGCCCCAAAAAATAATTCACTAGAAGCTATAGAAGGTCCATTCCACAGAGTATCATTTAATTCTACGGTCTATGGAATGACATGTGGGAACATTCTACACTTAGAGAAATTTTTTGAGAAATTTTATCCCATCTCACAACTCAAATGACGGATTATCGAATCGTTTCATGGTTCGTTGGTTGATCCGTCAAACTGAAGCAATGATGGGGCTTCACTTGATCGGTTCCATGGTTCGTGGAACTCCCTTCCATAGTCCATGAACCCATTCCATGATTTGTGGAACTTGGTCGGTTCCAGATCTTTATGAATTTTCACATACAATTTTTGTTTAGCCTAGTAAACCCCTAGTATGATCTTCAAGGTGTTACAACCTTCTTTTGATACAAATGGGTCAGGGGAGAGGGCATGGAATAAAATCCTTGGAAAAACCCACTATATTCCCTAGCTAGACCCAAAAAGCTATGAATATTTACAAGAGAGGTTTGTTTAGGCCAATTTCTAACGGAATCCTTCTTTTGGGAATCTACCAGAATGCCTTGCTGGAAATGATAGGACCAATGAAAACAACTGAGTGGAGCTAAAAATCACACTTATAGAAGTTTGTATTAAGTTGGCGTTCCCTAAGAGTCTGAAGAACAATCTAGAGATGGTTTGTGTTCTCTTCCTTGCTTTTGGAGTAAACCATAATGTCATCAATAAAAAAAATACAAACAGGTCCAAGTAGGGATTGAATACCCTGTTCATGAGGTCTATGAAGGTTGCAGGACCATTGGTCAAATTGAAAGACATAACCACAAACTCAAGGAGGCCATAACGGGTCCCAAAAGTTATCTTTGGAATATCTTACTCTCTGACCTTAAGCTGATGGTAGCCGAAATAGAGATTAATATTAGAGAAATTACTAGCACCCTATAACTGATAGAACAAGTCATCAATCCTTGGAATAGGATTTTTTTTTAATTATGACTTTATTCAGCTGATGGTAATCTATAAACATGTGGAGGGAATCATCTATCTTACGCACAAACAAGATAAGGGCACTCTAGGAAGACACATTATGAAGGATAAATCCCTTGTCTTGTAGGTATGTTAATTGATCTTTCAGATCTTTATGCTCAGCTGGTGCTATCCTATGGCAGAATAGAAATGGGATGCATGAATAGGAATCAGATCTATGCCGAAATCTATCTCCATCTTTGGAGGAACTCTAGGTAAATCCTTGGGAAACACATCTATAAACTCACTGACAACTAGAACTGATTGGATATCTAGAGTCCCGGACTCAGAGTCTTGGAGTTGGACTAAGTGGTAGATACAATCCTAAGAAACCAACTTTATAGCCTTAAGGTATGAAATGAACCTACCCTTAGGAACAACTCTACTAACCTCAAACTCAACAGGATGATCCAAAATCTAAAAATGGATAACTCTGGTCCTACATTCAACAAAAACATCACATGAATGGAGCCAATCCATGCCTATAATAATATTGAAATCTACCATGTCTAACTCATGCAAATTAGCTGGAATTACCATCGCCAAGATAGGTACTGAACAACTACGATAGAAATACGGTAGGTACTGAGTCCTCAACAAGATTTAATACAAAAAATGACTGATTAAACTTTAGGATCAACACCAAACTATCTAACAGAGAAAGGGGATGCAAAATATAGGTAGGATCCAGGGTATAACAATTCATAAATACTAACACTATGTATATCCAACATACATGTCACCATATCGACTAACAACTCCTGATCAAGTATGGAAACCAAAGCATATAAAAGGTTTTGGCACTTACCACCACCGGTATTAGTAGAAGTGCCCTGTTGAGTTGGGTAACCTGCTACTGCTATTGGTGCAGTAGTCTAAACTGTACCACCTCAACCTCTTTCCCCAGCTATGGGACAATCCCTAATTCCTGTGGCCTGGCTTACCATAACTAAAGCACCCATTCAAAGGGTAACCTCTCAAAATATGAATTGTATGACCACATCCAAAACACCTATCTTGACCCAAAGGGCACCGACACACATTATTCTTACCATACTTTCCACAAAGTGAAAATGTGAGCCTTTCTATCACACTACCCTGGGAAGCTATCTAAGATGGCTTACAATTCAAAAGTTGTCTAAAACTCTTAGTAGGGGAACTGAAATAAGAAACGGCCGATGCGTTAGAAGGCTACTGTTGTTACTGCCTTTGACCCTCACTTGACTTTGGTTGATTGAACTCGGATTGACTAGTCTTGGCCCTTTTATTATGATTACTCTCCCTTAATTTGTACTTATTTATCTCAATATTCTCAAGATGGACGTTCAACCTGCTGATGTCCATTCCACTAGTCAACATAGCTGCTCTCACTGCCTGGATCAAATAAAGAGAGAGGTTTAACACGAGCATGTCTATTCGGTTGTCCATATGTGAAACCATCTCACGAGAACTCCTACAGATCCTAGTAAAACTTATCCCATATTTATCCACTGGCATGGATCCATACTCCAGACTTAGAAACTACCTAAACTTTTCAGTTTTTTCTCTCTTGAGAAGAACCTACCTATAAATGCCTCCTTAAACTCATCCCAAGAAGGAGAAAACACTCCCACCCCTCTATTTTTATTCCATAAATCATTCTAAGGTCTAGCAATATCTTTCATCCTATAAGCAGTTAATTCTACTCTATCCATCTCAAACACCTTCATCAGCTCACAAATCCTCTTAACCTTCTCTACAAAGTTCTATAGGTCCTTATCCACTTTCGAACCAAAGAATTTTTAAGGACTTAACCTCAAGAACTCCCACTCTCTCACAACTCCTACATCAAGAACTAGTTGAACTACTGGTGCAGGGTATGGATGCTGAGCCCATGCAACCATAGTCTGGCTGATTAGGTGCATCATATTCCTGAACTATGCATTAGTTAAGTTTTTCGTCTGTTATGGATTTGGAGTCGGTGGAGCCTTATTATATTAACTCCCATTCTTGGATTGGAGAGAGAGAGCTGTGTATATGGAGGAATGATAAGAAACACATAAAGCACGATTTAAAATAAAAATCTAGAGTTAAGCTCTAAATCAAGAAAGTGATCATGAACAAAGAGAAACATTTCGTACATAAGTATGTTTCACTTCATACATAACTAAAGCTCTACCTAATATTAGATTTCAGACATATCTTAGAAATCTATGAACCTAATGTTATGACACCAAGTTTGTCACACCCAGAGTCACCCCCTAGGTGGGATCGACATCCTTACCACAAAGTTGCACCAGTAGCCTTAGATGGACCCTTGGCGCATGCCTGATTCTACCACTCATACTTAGTGGAAGCTATGTCATACAAATAATATAAACTTGGTGGAACTTATGTCTCAATCAATAAATAAATAGCTGAATAAAAAAAAAAACTCAATATCAACTGCCATAACCAATGTATGAAAGCAACTAACAAGCTGAATAATGAAATACTATGACAACGCCCCTAGTTAGCAAAAACAGAATAAAAGTACTATCTAGAATATCTAAGCTCTAAGATGTACTAAAAAAATAAATACTACAGAGGGTTTTCGAATCAAGTGGGAACTTACCACTTCTTTGCTAAACTTCTAATAATGAGGATCCAAGTCAATCACAAGCGTTTGGATGGTTGGCCAGATCTATATATGTTAAATACATGCAACACAAGAAAGTATGCAATTAGTACATTGAATATACTGAGTATGTAGGGGCTTAGAAATAAGCCATCATAATAATAAGGAAATAACTATGTAGTGCATGAACACATGATACCTCCTCAACTGTCATCTATTTATTATGATAAGCAAATGTATACAATAAAACAGTAATTAATTAAAAGTCTTTTTTGTTGTACTTAACTCTTCTTTCTGACCAATTTTGAACATACTGACTATGACACATAATTGACACTTAGCTGAAGTTTGGGAGGTTTTATAACTGACATCCTCCATGCAAAAGGCTATAGGGTCCAATGTTCACCATGTTGGTAGGTTTCCCTACACCCTACCAAAGGTAGAGAGTGCTAGATGAATGCTAGGGAATCCTACTAGTAAGATATAAGGCAGTCATTGGGACATCATGAACTTCCTATGGATGGAAACCATAGGTAATGGTGTTAAGGTTGGACTACCTAAATCCTCTCGGTGATAATACTACTCTCAAGATATGCTAAATTTTTATTCACTTTGAGTCAACTGGGATACTAAACTTTATGTATTTATTTACTGACTCTATACTTTACTGACTCTTTCTTAGGTTCATATTAGCTGACGTAACCTTCCATTTAGGACATTTAATCATATTTTAGGTGAAAATGACTCTAATTTAATCTTTAAGACTTAAGCAAATTATCAGTATTGACTTTTTATTGACCAAACTATGTTAATGTCCTAACCCTACGACTGATAACCTGATCATCAATGTTAACTGATTTTGACACCCGATTTATGAACAAGGTATTTAGTTTTCACATTATGGACTATATTCATGCACTTGAGCCAACTTTTAATCAATTGATGCAAATTCATATATTTTTTCATGAGCCCATTCACTCCAAGCTATACTGACAGATATATACATATATAATCACAACAATTATGATAAATAATACATATTAAATGAAGTTATACCATGAATAAGAAGTTTGGGATTTTACCTTAAAATATGTAAGTCATAACTTGAACAAGAATTTGGTAGTTTAGTCACAAGGGTGAAAGAAAAACTTGCTCATAGCCCACACACCTGAATTTAGAGAGATTCTACAAAGGAATTGATGGAGAAATTGCTTCACTAGAACCCTTTGCTAAAAACCCTAGATTTTTGTTCTTGAGAGAAAGTTACACTTGATTCCTTTAATCTTATGGTTTTGTGAAAAGTGAAGAATAAAGAGGGTTTAGGGTTCAAATACATATACCTAATGATCTTAAAATGACATAGTATCAACCACTTAAAAGGTGAGAATGTACAAAAATACCCCATGTAAAGCGAATTAAAATTATCACCTAGGAACCTTATACGATTCACTTCACAGACTGTCATCCGGTTCCATGGCCCGTGGGATGACAGATGGAGCCATACCCCTAATTTAGGTCTTACTAGATTGATTCGATAGATCTTTCCATGATGATCTATTGAACTATTCCATAGTTCATGGAACAATCCGTGGATCGGGAAACACTTAGAATTTTTTTGGAAACTTGGGTCTATGCCATAAAAGGGACGATGGATCGTGGTCCTACTCCATGGTCCATCACTCTATCTTTGAAACGAAGGCATAATAGGAGGCATCGCTAGTTAGATTTGGCGGAACAGTCCATTGATTATCACCATGGACCGTCAAAAGGGGCCGTGCAACATTGGTCAGCTCCATATTTTGATGAAACTTCACCAACATATATTGCTTAGCCTACACAACCACTATAATAAGTTTCAAGGTATTACAATATCATAGTCTTGATATTACGGTCTATCAAGGTATGCCCCCAAGGCTTGTGTATAGTCTGCCCGTAAGCCTGTATAGTCAGGGGAATCCATGACGGGAGGTCCCAAGATGACTCTATCTGAATGTTTTGCACCAAATAGTATCGTATGTAATGGCCCTAAAACTACCTATCCCACATGGCATAGTAGGTTATAATCTTATCTTGCCTACCTATAATAAGTAACTTGTAATATGATTGTCATGACTTTCTTTCACTTATGGATCATTATCTATGTGATTTTTATATACATATGTCTAATATATTTATATTTTCATCCTTTGAACTTATTGGGCATACATATCTTGTAATTTCTAGTAGTTTCAACTGAATACATGTAAGGTCATGTGAAACATATGAATTCCTTATCTAGGAAAGAGTACTATAACTCTATATATTTAGAGCTCCAATGGAAAATAATTTATAATACAAGATGAATTTCTTAACACGTATACTACAGTTTGTGATGAAATTTATTGGAGGAACATGTGACTCCGGGTCGTGCCTTAATGGTGAAAGAGGTTTTAGATTTACATACCTTCAAGTTGTTTAAAACCTTCAAAACACTCCTTATAACATAGATTCATATAAATGGTATACACAACTATCCAAAATGCAAAGTGAGGCAAGAATCACAATAGTATCTCATAAGCTACAACCTTAGTAAATACGCTAAATAAATGGTGTGTCACCACACCCTTTCTTTCCCTTACTTACCAACTGATCTTGTGTAAAACTTATGAGGTAAATATTACTTCCTCCATCCTTAATTCACAATATAAATCCCCATTGCATATCCTGACAATGATGTAAACTCAAACTCTAGGTTTCTGAGTACCGTCCCGTGAGTTCTCTATCAAATGACATAAAATTCCCCTTTAAGCTCCTAGTTTTTGTTGGGAGAGAAGTATTACTATCCAAAAAGTACTAAGAACTCAAAAATAAAAATATAAAAATCATCCAAAATCCACCTAGGCATTTCATCAAACACTTGACGAGCGACAAGCTTACTAGAGCTACAAAAATCACACGCTTTACTCATATCCTTTATATTCATCACGATAAGATTACTGCCTCAATAACGAATAATATATCCCTTATTTAATAAACAAAAAAAACCATGAAATATATATATATTCTCTCTCCTAACCAATAAAATCAATTACAATGGGCAAAATATGGACCCACAACTTACTATCGCCGTCCAATGAGTCCTACCCACAACTATACTTAAATCAACTTGTAGAGTTATATTTATGGATATGTAATACTTACCTTTATGACTAATAATTTTTTTGAACCTTTTCATCCCTTAATAAAATAACCTTTTTCTTAAATAAAAATCTTGGTTAATTATGTTTCCATGATCTATGATGAGAAATATACTTGATTCTTTAAGGAATCCACTTACCTTTGAATAGGGAGAGATGAAGAAAAGGGAAAAGATAAGGAAAACCCTCAATGAAGTGACCCTTTAAGTTCTAGTGTTGAAGTTTAATTAAATAACAATGTTTAGATATATAAAACAGAGTTATACACGATATTTTCCAAAGCTTCCACACGTCCCGCAATAATTGGGTAGTGAGCACGTCCATAGTAAAATATGCATAACTTTTAACTTTAAAGTTGCATTGATGAGCAAAAGGTTTTGTTGCAAACTATTCATAGATATTTCTGGTCATGGCCTCTCTATGTCCTTATATATTGAGAGATATATACGTTCCAAGTTAGATCATCTACAAGCTTATTTGCAATATTCCATCATAATGAACCTTTCTGCTTGAACTTTTATTTCAAGGGTCCACTTTTCCTCAAACACAGTTTAGAATTTCAAATGGATTAATGCAAGTGTCTTTTTTTTTATAATTAACCATTTAGAACCTTATCCCCCCTAATTAAAGACACTTATGATTTAATACTTAAAGTTACGGATATTATGTTATACACATCGGTATCATTCATCCCCAAATGAAGGACGCAACTCAAAATAATTCTAAATCTATTATTTTCTAAATTTTTTTGCAGAGGTTACTTTGTAAACAGGCCTATCCAAAACCTATCAGCTAGACAGAATACATACAATATGCTTCACATAGTGTCACAATGAAA
>JBDJHY010000660.1:0-14090 GCA_039654485.1 Withania somnifera | reverse complement strand
ATGCATCAAGTCCATAAATATTGTTGGGGCATTAGTCAAACTGAAAGACATAACTAGGAACTCATAATGGCCATAAAGAGTTCTAAATGTTGTCTTCAGAATGCCCTCTGTACGAATCCTTAAATAATGGTAACTTGACCTCAAGTCTATTTTAGAGAACACTTCAACACCCTGAAGCTAATCAAACAAGTTATCAATCCTCAGCATAGGATATCTATTCTTAACTGTAACTTTTTTCAACTAAAGGTAATCAATACACATCCACATAATACCATCCTTATTTTTAATAAACAAGATTGGCGCACCCCACGGTGACACACTAAAATGAACAAAGCCCTTATCCAACAAACCTTAGAACTGAACCTTCAACTCTTTCAACTCTGCAGGAGCCATACGATAGGAATCAATAAGAATGAGTTTTGTTCTTGGCTTTACGTCAATTGAAAAATCAATATCCCACTCGAGTGGTAGGCCTAGTAAGTCGGTCAAAAATATATCAAGAAAATCAGAAACCACAAGAAAAAACTCGGGAATAGGAGTGTTGGGCTGAACGTCATGGACGTATGCTAAGTAAGCCAAACATCCTCTCCCCCACTAACCTCCTATCCTGAAGGAAGGAGATGATCCCTATCGGTGTGAGCTACTACAACCTTGCCACACAACTAGAGATGCACCAGGCATGGCTAAAGTTATAGTCTTGGCACTATAATCCAAAATCGTATGATGAGGAAACAGCCAATCCATATCCAGTATAATATCAAAATCCAAC
Source organism: Withania somnifera (assembly GCA_039654485.1). Lineage (NCBI taxonomy): Eukaryota > Viridiplantae > Streptophyta > Magnoliopsida > Solanales > Solanaceae > Withania > Withania somnifera. Next base: position 13,321 of record JBDJHY010000660.1, on the reverse strand, counting down.
ATATATAATAATATCAAATCATCCCAAGTATCCAACTCACTCACCGAAATTATACATGATCTAATAACCCAATCTATTACTAAAGAATCCCCTAAAAAGGTAGCAATACGTATCGATACTGATAACATCTCATTAGTCAACCCCAAACTGGGTGCAAAATACGTAGGGTCAAATAAGTTGATACGGGTCTAGAACATAGAAATCATACCTATAATCACCGCATTTAAGTCTTTTTCCTATGGTCTAGCTGGCATAGCATAAAAGGGCGATCACCACTAGGACGCCACCATCATGACCACCGATCCTAACACGCTGGCCACCACCATAGAACCACTCTATGCCCCACCTCTAGCTGGTGGCGGCACTGATCTTAATGGTTTAACACACTGGGAATCAAGCTAAATAGTACCCCAATGGTGGAATGCTCAAGAAAAGTGACCAACAATACCGTACTCAAAACATGGCCCCGAATGCCCACTCTGGCAAGAACCACAGCCATAAATCAACTAACCACCATGGAAGGAGGATCCAGATCCATGAGAAAACTGCCCTGAAGAGGGTGCACGAAAACTCTACTGAGATGGTGATGAAACCTAACTTGAAGCCTGAATGGCCTGCTAAACTAGCCCTAAACATACTGTCGCTTACCATGTCCCCCAGAACGGGACCTACTGTAACTATCATGATGCCTCTACTCTTCTCATTGCATTGAAACGACTCATGATAGATGGTCTCCAGGGAATTAGCATGATCTACCACTGCCTGAAATGGTCCTCTATCTGATACCAACAACACCACAAACTCACGCAGCCTATGTCGTAAACTTGAGGACCCTCTCCACTTATGTGGGTATAAGCTTCACCCCATAAATAGACAACTGGTGGAATCGAGCCTCATACTCGACCACTACAATCGGACATTGTTCAATCTTATTGAAATCTTCCCCTAAGCGCTCTCTCTCATCTCTCGAGACAAAATTTCTTATAAACAACTCATAGAACTCAACCCAGGTCAGCTAAGGTGAACATATTGGTCTACAAATAACAAAGACCCTTCACCACTGCTTGGATGCACCACACATCTGGTAAGTGGTGAAAGTCATGTCGTGGGTCTTCAAAATACCCATGTTCCACAATCTCTCTTCACACTCCTTAATAAATTCATGGACATCTTCCCTTGAAACTCCAGTAAACAGAGGGGGATCCAATCGCAAAAACCTACTTAGGAGCTTCTGCTTTAAATCCGAAATAGTTGTCTACTGCTCAACTTTAAGAGCAACAAACAGTACCGAAAAAACCTGGGGAGGTGCAGTAATAACTGTTGGTGGAACAGGTTGTACTGGAGGAACTACAGTTGTAGGTTGAAACACTGAAGCGGTTTTCTGTGCCCCATCAGTAGGAGGACCACCATAAGTACTAAGCAACTGCCATAATATGTTACGGATATCAGGATGGGGTGCTGAAACTGGTGCTGCAAGTACTGGCAGAGTCTTTGGAGTAGTATCAAGAGTAGTCACTTTCGTAGCTGCTTTATCCGAAACTCGAACTATCTTCTTAGCTACTGTAGATCGTGTACGCGACATCTGTGAAAGATTGAAGACAATGAGTGGAAACTTCCAAGAAACCATCTAGGATGTATGCACGAAGTTGGATTCAAAAGGAAAAGTCACAATCCTACATGCCATCATAGCCTCCCGAAGATAAGCTATAAATGTATCTGCGCTGATCCATAGGACTCTACTAGACATTGGCTATGTACTGCCACTAGACGAACCTAGAGCTCTAATACCAATTTGTCATGACCTGATTTCTTAGATCATGATGGCATCCCACTAATAGGAGAACCAACCCTGTAACCCAAAGTCGAAGCAGAGGACTACGATCAATAATAGCGGAATACACAAATATAATAACAATGTATAGAGGGAAAGGGATATGACAAAAATAGTAGAATATAATAATAAAATCAATATACTCCCCAAACCCGGTATCAATGTAAATAAACAAAACCTCTAAGTACAAAGTATAAGCAAAAGTTTAATGTAAGTATGTCTCTGAAAGTACAAAAGAGGCAAGTCCTAATTAAAGAGAGAGCAGGGACAGTTGGACGTCAAACTTACCCTATATCTTTGAAAGTAACAGCAAGTAAGCACGAACAAAAATACGTAAATCAATGTCGGGCACTAGTACTCGAATCTGCATGATGGGAATAAGTGTAGTATGAGTATAAATCGTCGAAGCAACCTGTACCCAGTAGGCTTTGAGGGCCCACTAGGCACATAACAATCATTAAAGCACTAAATAACTGAATACAAGAAAGTAAAGTCACGGATGAAAATGATATAACATGAAAGTTAGCTACTTAGATAGGAAGCAACTAAACAGGTAGACATGTCTTTGCTATCTAAAACATCAGAACAAGATCTCAAGCAAAAGAAGAAAATGTACTCGGAATCCTTGTAATGATATATATAAACCACAACACTAAGTGATAAAAAAATGGATAAGTAGACAAGGAGAGAACATGGATGGTATACTTGTAACCTTAAAGTAAGAATGGAATTGAATAGTCAATTGATATGTCGCACAAATATCTTGCATAGCAAGATAGTCTCACATTTATATGATAATGATAATTAAGCAATAATAATAATAACATAATAAGTAAACTAATACATAGAAAACACGCTCACCATTAAGCCTCCACATACGACCAGGGGTACACTAAAGAAAACAAGTGCAGAAAAGTAAATGCATACCATGAAGTAACAAGTCCTATGTACATTCCTGCTCTGGTACCCGTAGGCCCAGCAGGAAAGATCCATGGAAGGCTAATAATAATTCCTGTATATCCCTGCTCCTTCCTATACCCCTTCTTCGAACGTCGTAGCCCAATGGCAAGGTCCATGGTGGTACTCCCTCCACGTACAATCCCTAACATTATCATAATGTCCCATCACTAAGTCACAGAGCCTCAAAGGTCTCACAATCTGGCATCCAATGCATTATAACAATCGTATCATCAAGCCATAATTTTAGAAAGTCATGGCGTCTAATGCCTCAATATAGTGATATCACCAACATCGTCAAAAGAATAAGTATCATCAAAGTATCCAAGCCATTAAGTGTAATAAATATCAAAAAGTTATACTTATTGTCGAACAGAGTTAGACTCAAGTCCTAGCAATAATTAGTCGAATGATAGTTTTTGGTGCTAGGGTGTGAAGTCTGGACTAAACAAATAAAAATAATAAAATTGGGTACTCAGTATGATGTCGAGTCTAAAATGGTTAAAATATCCTTTAACTTATATTATTATCAAACTGTTCCAAGTTATCATATGTGATGTCATTATCTATTATTATCCTCATTACCAATCTCTAGTCTCCACAACGTCAAAATCAAGTGGTGATACAGGCTCATCCCCAATGTGCTCTCAATTGGAGACTGAGGCCCATACTCTCGTAGAATGAATGCAACAGCACATAGTATACATAGCCAACCTATGTCCTATACAGGCGCAACTAAGCTACAACTAGTAGCATAAAACACCAGCCCAAACTAGAGGATAAAACCCAAAACCAACACACGCATCAGTGTTCTACTACTTCCAAAGTCACTCTAAAGCTATCACGAGGCTAATTTTAAGTCACAGGCATCGCATTACATCGAACACCAATACAGGGAACAAATGGGGGATGGAACGAAGAAGCGGTATAGTACACGATAACAATCTAGAAACTCATCCCATAAATTTTATTTAGTACAATTATTAAAATTATATACATAGAGCTAGCGCCATGGAGCCTACCTGTTTTCCAACGAACAAAGTGTTGTAAATCTCAAATATCAAACCAACTGCTGGCAAATGGTCTCCAACGGCTCTGAAACTCATATAATAAGAATCCAAGGATCAATATGAGTCTAACAATATAATTTATACTAAGTTCCGACTGGGCCTAAAATGAGACCGCAGGCCCTATTTACTGGAATCAAAAACAAACTTTCCCACAGGGTTCCTAGTGATGCTAGGAACCCGAGCTCCAAAAATAAGTACAATTCGAGTGTGGAAAGGGCCTCAAAATAGCCCGATATTGATTTAATTACAAAGGATCAAAGATTCAAGTTTTACAGCATTAAACGAGGAAATTTGATATAGTAACTATACTGCAGAGTAAAATAAGATCAAGGGACAATACTTTATCTAATATATATGAATTAATTCCAAATTTCAAGGTTTTCATAATTGGGGACATTAATGGAGAAAATCTTCAACTTTCAGGAACTAAAATGGAGAAGAAGACTTACCAATAGTGGAAAATCAAAGGGAAAGCCTTGGGACTTTTTCCTCAGCCCTTGTTGAACCTTTTGGATGAAATTCACACAAAAATAGAGAGAAAACACGAAGGATTTTGCTGTGGAATGAACGAAAAGTCATGAAGGAAATATTTATACTACCAAGTAATTACTTATAACGATCACATGAAAATTATGTCATGATCACTTAGAGTAAAGTGATTTGGTCATCGTGATCGTGGAAGAATACATCGCGATCGCGATGAATATAAGACTATTGAGGCATCACTATTGAGTTGGTGAGGGCATGCTATTGCACTAAAAGAGATAACAAGAACACATCGTGATCGCGGAAAAAGGCATGGCAATTTCAGATGAGTAAAAGGGACAATATTTTGCGATCACTTGATTCATGGATGCGATAGCATAGAAGAAAAACTGGAAACATCACGTACAGATGTTCTTCGATCACAATGAACACTTTACCTACACCAGATACAGGTTTTGAAAGCAAACAGCTAAGTGTAGAATACCCTGAATTACCACTCGAAATGCATTCAGAGTTCAATTTACGCAAACTAACTATGCACGCGTACCCAAAACAACATTTCGGACTCGATGTTACAGTAAAAAATGGGATATGAGATTGTTTCGGGGAAATATTGATCAAGTAAACCTTTAGGCCTAAATTAATCAAAAATCCATCCAACACATCAAGAACACAATGATAACTTCGGTAAGCTAACCAACTCTCTCACTAGCCTAAAATTACCATTTTTGAGCTATGGAAGTGTCAAAATTTCATTATGACCCTCGAAACACCAAAAAGACCATCCAAGCTCCAACTTAGGCCTTAAATGAAATAAAAAAGACAACTTATCACAAAATCAAAATGAAAACCCCAAAACACATATTTAAGGTCCATCTAGACTTTATTTGGCATTTCAGAGCGAACAAAATTGTCAGAATTTGATATTGAGCTTGTCTTGAAAGAAATTTGACTAAAGTCTATGAGTACTTAGTTTTAGGCTTTAAAATAGGCAAAATGAGATAAATCTCAACCAAGCCAAAAGGGAAACTGGAATACCGCAAAATTCTCATTAATGACCGTGAGGGTCATTACATAGTCCATATCTTCAAAAACTATGCCCTTACCTTGAGAAAAATTATGATAATGCCACCAGAGAGCAAAATGTTTGCACCTTCTAGTTTCCATGTTGAGAAATCAAGTACCACGAGGTTATCTACCCCTCATAAAGAAGATATTAATGAATTGGATGGTGTGAGCCTAGAATGTTTAATGTTGTATGTGGATTTTCGTCAAGAGATTTCAAAAGTGTTGGTATATTATTTCAAAAGGCATTTGAAATAATGCTAAAGTATGGTACACTTCAAAATTAACATCTACAACTTGAAAGCTAATTTGGAAGTTAATGTTAATAATTTTGGTGTTCAACACCAATGGATTTTAGATATTGATGTAGAGTTTGTTTCCATGGAGGATGAGATGAGGATTGACTATGAGTATTTGATAGGAATTTTCAGACTGTCCAATTAAAAAATAGAGCAAGATCCTAAAATTGAGAAAATTTTAATGGAGGTCCAAAAGAATGTTCAACAATTTACGGTTGACGCCTCTAGTTCAATTGGGTATGAAGTTGTCAAAAATAAAGCAACTTCAAAATTGGTGCACCTTAGACTGCATTCCAACCACTTCTTAATATTATGCTGGGTGGATGATGACGAAATCATAATATTCAAGCCTTTGGGAGATACGGGTGATGTCAACAAAGTTGTATTTATCTTGAAATTTGCTATCCCAAGGCGAAAAAATGATATTTCTCATTTAAAGGCCAATAAATGTAAGATGTAATGTGATGTTCAAGTGTTTGGCATCTTCACTTATCCACTATCTTCTCATAAAAATCACCGCAAGTTCGATCGAAGTTGAGGCGACGATTTAAATCTTCAAAATGGAGAGATAAGTGATAAATATGTGAAGTTTATCAATCACAATAAAATCAAAAATAAAATCCTCTAAATACAACAAATAAAAGCTAAAACAAGGCAATTTTTTATCGACACATCTTCTCAAGGAGTCATACCCTCAACATTTACTTTATTTATACGCATTAGGGACAATGCATGATTTTTGTTTGGGGTGGGATAGCATGTTGAGGTACTTATTTTGAGGATGTATGTGCCTTTTTAGGGCTTATTTGGATGCTACTTGTTTCTTATTGTGCTTGTTTTGATGATAAATGTTGCCTAGTCATACTTGTGTTAATATATGAATGATGTGTGCCTTTCCTAGGCTTGATTTTAATTAAAAGTAGAGTATCTTGATTTTGGTGTTGGATTCACTTGTTGTGGGTCTTTTTTCTTGTTTTTTTAGCAATTAATAAACCTTCAAGGATTTTGTTCATACCAAGGTTCTTTCCAAGTGAGTAAGTTTTGTTTTGTGTTTATTCTCGAATTGGGTGGATTTCTTTGATGATGGATAGTGTGACAATTTTCTTAAAGAAATTAGTATTATTTAGGTATAGTTTTGGAGAAACGAGGTGTTTGCTTATGATTTCTACCTGTTGACCCATGTGTGGCTTGCTTGGTACCAGCACATTTAAATCTTGGTATATGAATTCTTGTTCTTTGAAAAATAAAAAAAAAGATTGAAGTAAGGATTCTTGTTGTGACTTTTACTCAATTTATAGCTCTTTTGCTCACTAAATAGTCCTTTTAGGCTAGAAATAACTTTTGGAACATTTTTATTTCAATTAAATCTTGGAGACATATTCTATTTGACTTTTCATGTACCATGAGTGAAGAGGTTTATTTGTGAGTTCTTTTACATATCTTATGGTCTAGAACTTGCCCGGAATGTGTTTCTAGGCTTCTTATCTTAGACAACACTTGACTTTAAAAAATTTTGGTTCATTGCAAGAAAAGACTAATAAGAAAAAAAGAAGCTTTGGCGAACACAAGCCCTCGGGACTTGACACTTGGACACCGGGAAGCTTGCCCCAGGGTAAAGGATATTAGCCCTTCCTTGGACTATTTTTTACCTTAAATTGTCTATCCTTGCATGTTTTCCCTAGTCAACCCTTTTTATCCTTTAACTTTTTCTTAAACAACCATGTTTCAAACTCTAACCTTTTGTTCTTTAGTGTTCTATTTTTTGGTATCTTACCTCCCTACATGCTTTGAAAGTAAAAAAAAAATAGCTAAAAGCCTAAGTTTGCGGGTGATGGTTGAAAAAAAATTGTGATGTGGGAGTTACTTCAAGGGTGAAAAGGTTTAAACAAATGAAGAGAGAAAGAAAAGAAAATAAAAAAAAGTAGAACCTTCCTTCTTATTGTGGAAAAAAAAGAAAATGGAAGGAAGAATAAAAATTTATCAATAAAAGGAGGACTAAGTGATGGAATGATAAATAAATAAAAGGGTGAAAAGCTATGAACGAATTGTGCTTGTTTTGCAAACTGTAAATTGATTGAGTGTAATTAATCTCTTCTAGATTTGGATTGTACTTTCGAGTTTGTAATTTATAATCAATGGTTGCAACTATTGGTTTATCCCTTTAACTTTCATCTTACTCAAGATGGGGGACGTGGAGTTATATAAGGAGATTATCAACAAGGATTTGTGTTCTAAGCCTATTTAAGGACCATAGCTGTTAAGGGTGTTTTCTACTTGAGTTGACCACTGGTTAGTATTGTTACTCTAAGGGTTCAGGAGAATCGTACTGAAATTGTATTGTAGTTCGAGAGAATGCAATCCATAGTTAAGATCTAGATTGCCCATTGAAAAACTCCAATTCTAGAAGTGATCCATAACCCCAGTCTGCTTTCCCCATTGGAACTTACCCATGGATAAATCTCTCAATTTGGTAAAATTTTGTTGTTTAATTCGTGCTTAAATATTTATTTTGTGACTTTTGAAACACCCCCTTAATTTTTAATTTTATTTGGCTATTTAAAAAACCGAGCAAACTAATAGTGATTATTACACATTTTTTTGGATAGAAACTCATGTTACTCCTTGTGAATTTGATCTCAATTTTTTTGTTGGATTACTAAATTTTGACGATGTCCACATATACCTATCGAATAGATTTGATAGTATAATTGAGCATGATTAAAATTATGGTGCTGTTGTCGGATAGTAGTTTTCTTTTTGTGCATTATAGTATTTCTAATCACTTTAGATTATTTGTTTGTTGTTGAGTGTGCTTGTTGTTTGAGTTGGTTGTAGGTGTCCCAGTAAGTGACAACGAAAGTAATGGAGGTTCCTTTGATGAAAATGTGAATTAAAACCTAAGAGATTTCGGGTTTTAAAGTGCTATTAGATTGCCCCCAGTCAATGTGAATGTCACTTTCAATGTTACTAGCACCATGTTGCACTTATTGACGATGAAGGGATATGGTTAGGGGATAGCTTCATGAAGACCCAAATCAAAATTTGAAGAATTTTACCGAGTTGTGTTCAACTTTTAATATTGCCAACAATTAAAAAGAGCCGATTCACCTTTGACTCTTCCCATTCTCACTTATGGGTGATGCAACCACTTGACTTGAGGAATTGCCCGAGTATTCAATCACCTCGTGAAATGAATTGACTTCTGCTCTTCTGGAGAGGTTAATTCCCCCTTAAGGAGGATCAAATTGATGGATGATATCTCAAATTTCAGACAATATCATGGAGAAGAACTACATAATGTTTGGTTAAGGTATAAGAAGTCATTGTTGAAGTGTCCAACTCATGATTTGCCAAATTCGAGGCTCCTTCAAACTTTTAATCGTTTATTGGATTTCATGAACAAGTTTATGACCAATATAATTGTTGAGGATTCTCTTATGTACCATATCTTCACTGATGCAAGTACACTCTTTGATCGCCTGACCAAAACAAATCGTGCTTGACACATAAGCTATGAAATTGTTTTTAGCTTGTAAATTTTTGACTGCTTAATTCACTTAGAACTAAAGCAGAAGCTACACTAGAACATATTACTCTATTTCTTTGTTTCTTTGAACACGAAAGGAGCAAGTTTGAATATCTTCTCTCCATACCTGAAATAATAAATATAGGCTATGCAATCTTTTATATTGAAATTATAAGATATTAGTTAGAGAAAGTGGTTAAAACATTCCTAAACTATGCGTGAATTATTAGTTTAGTCCTCAAACTACACCTAGAAATTAAAACACCCCTGAACTTGGCTAAACGTGCTTTAAAATACCGTTTTTTGTCTATTGTGTTTTCATGCGCCAAGTACGTGGCATCCACTTATTATGCCACATGGTAGATCGAGGTGCTTTAAAGCTTGTTTAGCCAAGTTCAGGAATGTTTTAATTGCTAAGTATAATTTAAAAACTAAACTAATAATTTATATATAATTTGGGAATGTTTTAACTAGTTATCCCTATTACATATGAACTTCTCCTTTTTAAATACTAGTTTGATTACTACATAGTCAGTTCATGAGAAACAGAAAATATAAATATAATAAAATCAATCATAGAACTTGGATGCATTTATTAAAATATGAAGTGTATATGAACAATGTACTGATAAAAATATTTATTATGTGTATATTATTTTGTATGAAAAGTGAAAATGAAGTGTACATGAAAAGTGTATTTATAAAAATGTAAATGTATATAATGTGCATATATATTATACAAAAAGTGAATATGAAGTTTAAATGAAAGTTTACTGATAAAATATATATAATACGTACTATGTATATTGTTTTTATATAAGAAGTATATAATAAATGTATCATAAATGGATATATAGTAAATAATATACATTATCGACTAATGCATTTCAGATTTAAAGAAAAAAGAGAGAAATTGTTTTAAAAACTTAAAAAAATAACTTTTTTGGCCATTAAAAATAAAGTAAAATTGAATGATTAATTTGATGTTAAATATTTTGACCGAGAGGAATTTGCGTACTTAACCCTTCGAGGTAAACCTTCATAAATAATTTTTGATACGTTAAAAAAAAAAAGGAGCATAAACTGATATATTGGGACAAGAAAATCTACCATTTATCCTTTAATATTTATTGTCATTCAAAGGCTATTTTTTCTTTACTACTCTGACATTTTTTGCCTCAATTTATCTATTGTTGCATTCTATGCAGACTTCTAGTTTATTTGTTTTTCCCACCTTTCTTGATTTTTTGTGTTCAGGACACGTCAGGTCTTTTCTTTAGCTATTTATTTTTTGTGCCATAGTCATAGATATATTGTATCTTATTTATTGTTCCAGATAATCTTTTATCTTTTGATATCCTATAATATTGGACATTATCCTGATATTATTATTCTCTTTTTTGATAAATTATACAACAATAATAACATAGGAAGTATGTTCCCACAAAATGGGGTCTGTGAGGGTAGAATGTACGCAATATCTAAGATTCAGGCGGAGAGGCTATTTCCGGAAGATCCTCAGCTCAAAACAATACAATCTAAAAATAGCTTAATATGATGAAAAAGAATAATGCAAAGTAAAAAACAAATAACCACGGATGCAAGTCTATTATCAAATAATGATACACTCAAGCTGCAACAAGCAACAAACCTTCCCAAAGCTTTGGGAGTCAAACATTACAAACATGGTATTGTGACACCTAAGACCGACAAACCACACCTACCTACCAATAAGCTACCCCTAACCTGCTAACCTTCTACCTTAATACTCCTCCTCCACACCTTCCTAGATCATGTCCTCGGTCAGCTGTAACTTCTCCAGGTCCTGCATAATCACTCATCTTCAATATTTTTTGGGTCTAGCTCCATCTCTCTTAAAACCATCTATCGCCAAACTCTCATACCTCCGTACTGGGACATTCATGTCCCTCTTGTGTACATGCCCGAACCATCTCAGTCTCGTTTCCCTTAGTTTATCTTCTACTGCAATCACACCTATCATGTCTCTAATAACCTCATTCTAGATCCTGTCACATCTAGTAAACCCACACATCTATCTCAATATCCTCATCCCCACCACCTTTAAGTTTTGAATGTGAGAATTCTTAACTAGCCAACACTCTGCACCGTACAACATAGCTAGTCTAACTACCACTCTGTAAACTTTCCTTTCAGTTTAAGAGTCACTTTCTTATCGCACAAAACCCCAAATGCGAGTTTCATTTCATCCACGTGGAGGCAATATGGTGGGAAACATCCTCGTCAAACTTTCTATTACCCTAGATCATAGGCCCCAGATACTTGAAGCTATCTTTCTTACAAATAGCTTGGTATCCAGCTTCACTATCATGTTCTCCTCCCGTTCCTCCTCACTGAACTTGCACTCCAAATACTTCGGCTTGGACTTACTCAACCTAAATCCTTTAGACTCAAGAGTTTCTCTCCAAACCTCCAACATAGAATCTAATCCTTTGCGTGTTTCGTCAATCAAGACTACGTCATCCGCAAACAACATATACTAAGTACTTCGCCTTGAATTCCCTGCGTCAAAGCATCCATCACCAAGGCAAATAAAAATAGGCTAAGGGTCAATCCCTGATGCAACCCCATGACAACGAAAAGATGATCTGAGTCTCTTCCCAATGTTCTTACATGAGTCTTGGCTTCATCATACATATCTTTAATTACCCTAATGTACGCCACCGAAATGCCTCTAGCCTACAAGCACCTCCAAAGAACCTCTCTAGGAACTTTATCATATGCCTTTTCCAAGTCAATGAAAATCATGCGTAAGTCCTTTTTCCTTTCCCTATATTGTTCCACCAATCTTCTTACTAGATGAATCGTCTCTGTAATCGAGCATCCTGATATGAATCTAAACTAATTATTGAAGATAGTCACAATCTTCCTCATCCTCAACTCCATTACCTTTTCTCATACCTTTACCGTATGACTTAACAACTTGATACCCCTATAGTTGTTGCAATTTTGGATGTCACCCTTGTTCTTGTACTAAGGAATCATAGTACTCCATCTCTAAGCTTTAGGCATTTTTGTCGTCCTGAAAATGATGTTAAATAACTTGATTAGCCACATAATACCTGCCCCACTTGAACTCTTCCAAAAACCACCAGGATCTCGTCTGGCTTAGTCGCTCTACCCTTATACATCCTTATAATAGCACTCTTAACCTCCACCATCATAATACGCCTACAATATCCATAATTGCGATAAATCTCCAAGCTCTCCAAATCTCCTAGCACCACGTCTGTATCTCCTGCTTTGTTCAAGAGCTTATGGAAGAACGATTGTCATCTCTTCTTGAGAGCCTCCTCTAACAAAACTTTACCATCCTCTCCCTTGATGCACTTCACTTGGTCCAGGTATCGAGTGCGACTCTCCCTAGCCTTAGCCAGCCTGTATACTTTCTTATCCCCCATGTATCCTATAGTTTAGCATAAAGCCTCTCAAAATTTTTTATCTTGGCAGCCGTAACCGCCAACTTTGCCTCCTTTATAGCCAACTTATACTCCTCTCTGTTTCTCCTTTTCTCCTCCTCAGTCTTACTCTTCACCAACTTCATATAAGCCTCTTTCTTCATCTTTACCTTCCCTTGTACTTCTCATTCCACCATCAGTCCCCTCAATGTCTACCAGAAAGACCTCTTGAGACACCCAACACCTCTTTAGCCGTATCCCGGATATAACTGGCAGTCTTGTTCCACATGTTGTCCACATTCCCACTGTCACGGCCTAATTTTACAGATCATGATGGCACCTACTATACCACCAGTAGGAGAACCAAACCCTGTAGTCTGGAGCCGAAGCAGAGGGCTACTACGTTAAATGCAAAAGTATTTCAAAAGTCAAGAGAATTAATATCTTGCGGAAATCTTAAAGAATAGCATAATCTACTCAAAATCCGGTATCAGTGTCAAACGAACCACTAAGTACGGAAATGATAAAACTGGAGTCAACTTAATACAACTATGTCACCGAAATACAATGGAGATAAAATAAACATAAGTCCTGAGAGAAGCAGGAACAAGTTGGACGCCAAGCTCACCTTGAATCTCTGGGGTGAATAA
>JBDJHY010000553.1:0-14091 GCA_039654485.1 Withania somnifera | reverse complement strand
GATATAGTAAGCATATATTATCTACAAAATATACTAGAAATATATACTATATAATAAAGATATATATACTAAATATACTAAGGATATATATTATACATACTAAAGATATATATTATATAGTAAAGATATATGGTATACATATTAGGTACTAAATATACTAAAGATATATTAAGAATATATAAAAAGTTATTAGAGATATATATTATATATAGTATATATATAGTATAAAAAATTAATCTATGGAATGTTATAATTGGATTCCATTTCCATTCAAAACCTAAATTTCTTAAAATTGTGGCTGGCTGGGGCTCGAAGAATGCGATCGTGTGGCAGAGGGACGCGGTCGCGAAGGGCTGAGGCGGTCAGGGTCGATATCACGATGAAGGCCTATATATATCTTCTCTAGTTTATTTCTTGGACGAAAAATTTAGAGTTACTTCTATTTTTTCTGAGTCAAATTGAAGATTTTTGAAGAAATTTAGCTAAACTCTATTCCGTAGAAACAAGTTAAGGTGGTATTCCGAGCATTTTTACTGGGAAATTTTTTATTTATTTATTTTATAAGCATTCTGAACTTATATCTTTGGATTCTACTGTTAAATTTAACTCTATTTTGTACCGTACGATGTACGAGCAATGCTCTATGCATTGATATAAATATTTTATTTTTTGAGTTTATGCGGATCGATATACGAGGCGTATGAAACATGAGGGAGAAAGAAATAAATAGAAAAAGATACGCGAAAATTCACAATAAACTCACTGTTTTATGAACAACAAGGGACTGGTTACCTTCACCTTTCAATTGAATCTGTGAATCACTGAAAACCCCAAACACACAATCAACGAAAATTGAAATTGATTCCACAAGACAGAAAATCTTCTATTGAATGTTTTAAAAGAAGTTAACCAGCAACCAAGGGAATCTACACTCAATCACCCACTATGATTATGCTAAATTACAACTAAAGTTAAACTAAGCTAGAAACTACTCTCTCAATGGAGTTCATATCAATTCATCAATCTCATTAAACATAACGAAAGATTACCAATTTATACTAGTCAAATTATTAAATAAGTACAATTGAGCTCAAAAGTGACTCAATATGAAAAAACATTCCTTCAAGTATTGAAGATGTCGTATTGACCCCTCAAGTTTGGGTCACATCAACTCAAGCCCTCGAAATCTTCCATCTTACAAAAGCTATCTTCCAAACTTGAGACTGTCTTCCTTGGTGGGGGATTATGCATCTTTGAGTCTCCTTTGGTTCCTTCATGCCGTCCATAACTTGGATCCTCTAGGTCGCATGCTGGGTGTTATCCATGCTCGTATCATCCTCCTCTTCTTGAAAATGATTCATCCTCGAATCCACGCGAACACCTAAAAAACAAAGTACAACAAAAACCACAACTTTCCTCAAGGTACGACGGTTAGAAAAACGGTTAGCATGAATACTTTCGCATCCCAAATAAGGACAAAATGACCCCCTAGGTTAAAAACAAAGCTATTACTTTAACAAATCGACATATAAATCACTTTCAAGTCCACAAGATCAAGTAATAACACCAAATGATAGTCGTATGATATCGCACAAGAGCTACTACTATTCACTTTACACAGCATGCCAATAATCAAACTCATATTAAGCTTGTCATAAAGACCAAACTCTTCATTACCATGAAAGTAATAGAAACCAACACCTGGAAAGGCACAATATGAAAGGAAATCAACAAAGGTCCCATTGGCCCGATTATCTATCGTACACGCATAGGAACCAAACTCACCTATATGATAATACGTACCCAACATCTCCTCATAGTAGGATAACAAAAACCTAGAAGAGTCACATGTGGTTTGAATATAGTATAAATTAACCAGCCACATGGAGCTCGAACCTCTATAACAAACTAATTCCAACTCAAAATGAGTGTCATCATATGCAAAGAGGTAATACAGAAAGGTGCTAAGAAAACCAATTTCCTTCAATATATGTCTACTCATGAACTCACAACTACGATCAGAACTCATGTCAAGTACATAATCATAAGCGTTGACAACAAAAAAAGAAAATAAGTTGCCTTGTGGTAATAGGCTACCTCTCTTGCCCTAACAACTCTGTAAAAGGAGTGGGCTTCCACATAGAGTCTAAATACATAATCGAACTTTCCTATCCCTTTGAAGGGGTAATGAGAAACATGCACGAGGGTGATACCTAAATGGTACAATTGACTCATCCCAGTTAATCCTTGCTTAGCATTTGACTAAGCGCATCCAAATACAGTATAATACAAAAGGTACCGCCGGGGTCAAATGGAATAACTTCACAATCATTTGGATTAAAAAAACATCTAATTTCCCCAATGGCACCCTTACTTGCATACATTATACCTGTCATACAAATATATACATCATCATATGCAAATAGGTAATAAATGAAGGGCTCTCTTAAGTCAACTTCATCCAAGGCATCCGCAATTAGAATATCTTCAACTTTTGGGACACACAATGAGGAAAGAGTAGCAAAATAAGAACTAAGTACGCCTCTCTCATTCAAATGGTCCATCCCTACAAGTGTACTCTCGTCTTCTAGAAAGAGATTTCCAACCTTAGGAGGGATATCCACACACCATAATGGATTTTCATAAATATGGTAACCCTCAAGAAAAGTTTCCACATCCTCACGTTACCCCCCACTAGGTATCTCACTTGAAGCTATCTCATTATTTTATCCAAACAAAACATTATATTTAAAGAGGGAACTATTAATCGAAGAACAAGACTCGATACATGTAAGCTCACACTCAAAAGTACCAACATCTTTATTTGAGAATTCATAAAGTATAATATCTTTATGAGCAAGATACACAATATGATTCTCAACACATTTTTTTCTCAAGGAGTAACTCCCATTCACATGATCAACTTTACTAATTTCTTCACTAAGTTGAGGCTCATTGGAAACATCACATATATCCTCACCTAATCGAACACATTCCAAACCAAGTTTACCATCATTATTACCACTATATACTATACTATCATTGAGAGCACATGTAGAAACACTAGGTGGACATGAATAGTCCTCACAAGGGATGTCAATCCGGTCATCAATAGGATTAACTAGTGTTTACACCATCTCAACAAGAAGAGTATCACTTTGTAACAATGGTTCACATGAAAAAGCACTATCAATCAAGGCAAATGTGTCAACACTAGGTGGACTTGAATTGTTCTTGCTAGAAGAATCAATTCTGTCATCTAAAGGATCAACTAGTTTCTCCACGACCCTAACCTGTACATTATCAACACAAGAAAAAGACTAATTAATCACAAAGATATCTAATCCATTACTCATATACACACCATGATCAAGTTCATTCACAAAAGTAGAAGTATTAAGAGTAGTTACTGTACCTTTAGGCATAGATGAAGAATCATATTTACCTTGTACATTTTTCTTGGAGAACTTTTTTCTTTCAAGTTCCTTGCTCCCAAGATCACCTGCATAAGAAGTACAAAAACTAGAGAGTGAAAACAAGTTAGTGCAAGGTGGTGACAACCCTCTAACATCACTACACTCATCCTCCCCTTTTTCCTTTCTAGAGTTGTCACATAACACATCCTTACTCCTCTCAATCTTTTATCTCCAAGCAACTTTGGAGTTAGGACAAGTATCAAGGATTTTTGGTGAAGGGTTAGATTGTCCCCTAACTTTCTTCATGGATGCACAAGGGGTAGATTTTCCAAATTCAAGGCTCAATTCCTTAGTGCCAACCTCACATGGTGCATCTTGTTATATTCGATTTGGGACTCATTTGATGCACCCTGACAAGGAGTTCTCGTCATTCTCTAACATCCTTTGGCCTTGTACAAACTTTTTGCATGTGAATTGGCCGACCTTCTGAATGAAGGTGCTTTACTTATTTTCATTCCTTTAAGAATCATTGGTGGGACAAAAGGATTTCCATTATATCATGACCCAATTTAACGGATCATGATGACACCTACTATACCACCAGTAGGAGAACCAAACCCTGTAGTACATAGCCAAAGCAGAAGACTACTACATTAAATGCTGAAGACTATCAAAAGTCGTATGAAAATAGTAACATTGCAGAATTAATTAACTTTGAAACAACCACCCAAAATCTGATATTAGTGTCAAACGAACCACTATGTACAGAATCATGAAAACTGAAATTAAAGATAGTATCAATATGTCTCTGAAATACAATGGAGATCACTAAAACATAAGTCTGAAGAGAAGTAGGATCAAGCTGGACTCCAAGCCGACCTTGAATCTCCGATAAGAATAGAATCCGAATGAACAACTATCTGTGTATCAAGAGAGGAAACTTGTAATTGGATCTGCACAAGTGCAAGTGTAGTGCGAGTACAAGTCGCCGAAGCAACCTATACTCATAAGGCTTCGAGGGGTCACAGAGCGCATAACAATAATAATAGCAGTAAATAACAGAGTACAAGAAAAAGGGGTCGCAGAAGCAAATAGGACAATATAGGAAAACTAGAAACTCAATTACAAAACAAGGGTAACATAGACTGATAGTGCTAGCTAATCACATAGCAGGATCACAGGTAATGGAAAAGAATGTACCCGATATCCTTGCAAGAACATATGTGAAATGTAACAATAATAAAGGGAATCAAGAAAGATAGAAATAGAACATGGTCGGTATACTAGTAACCTCAAGTGAAAGGATAATTGAATGAATAGAAGTAATAAGAACTACTCCTACATAACATGAAGCAACAAGTAAAATCGGTAAAAATAGTGTTACCGGGTTCTCGATAACATGTTGAGACTAAACTAGTAAAAGACAATTACTTATGTTAGTATTACTGTGTTCTCATTTTGATCTTTATAATGCCATGAAATTCTATCAATAAATCATCCACTGTGGATATTTATCATCAATTTATCCACTAGCCATCAAGGCTTATAAATCAGAAGGTGATACTACCCAGCCCCAATCAAATGACTTTTGGGAAATATCTAAGAAATTGATGGAGCAGTTAGACACTTTCATTGGAGCCTTAGGCTCGGTCTCTCCGTGTCATGAATGCACAACATATCAAAAACACATAAGTATATCAACATATATATAATCATGAGATATCCACATCTTATGCCTTGTATAGGTATCTATAACCACATACTAAGTTTCGGGCCCCATATCACTAGGGGTACAAACCAATCAATATCAACTAAGAAAAGACAAAAGAACGATATGGGGGTGCTATACGACCTAGCTAGCCAACCCAAGGATTCCATTTAGTATAATTATTAAAGCTATAAACTCAGAGATAGCCCCACGGAGCCTACCTATCATCCGACAACAAGGCGCTGTAATTCCACTAATCGTACTACGACTGATATCACATGATCCAATTGATTTGAAACTTGTGCCAATGAATTCTATATATTAATACAAGTCTAACGATGTACTTTATGCCAAGTTTCAGAGTGGGCTGAAAATTAGGCCTAAAACAGCAAACAAACTTCACCACGGGATTTCTAACGCTGCCAGGAACTCATGCTACAAATTTGAGCACAATACGAACGCAGGAAGGGCTTCAAATTAGCCCAGATAGATTTGATCCATACAGGGTTAAAGATTCAATCTTTAGGATTATAGCATTGGAATTATGATGAGTTAATTATCCTAGGAGCAATGTATATCCACTTGATGAAGAATTATACGAAAATAATCGAGTTATGGGATGATTTTATAAAAATCATATTTTAAGCCATTAATGGAGGAAATTGAGAAAATAATGAAGAAGAAGAGAAAAAAACTTACCCAAATTCGTGTGGAAATCGATGAGGAACATTGAGACGAATTTCTTGGGTCTTGGAATGGTGTTTGGAGAAGTATTTGTCGCCCTAGAACCTAAGGATTGTGGCTTTTAGTTGAAATAATATGAAAAAAGGTTGCTATAGGATTTAATACTGCCAGGCGCACTTCTACGCGATCGTGTCAGGCCAGAACGACCGCGCTGAAGGATTCTGGCAGCCATCATGATCGCATGAAGGTTTGTAATCGCGCTAAAGAGTTTTTTTGAAACCTATTGGGATCACATTTATGGACCGCGATCATGCTTACGGAATTCTACACCAGTTGCAGATTCCAGCTATAATAATTCAAGTTTATCCTCCGAGAGTTCGGGGTTCAAACGGAGTCCAAATTTGACAGACCAAATTTGCAAACAGCATGGAAGCGACATTTTGGACTCAATGGAATAAACAAAACTGAAATCCGAGGTCATTTACTCTAACTGACCCATAAAACCAAATGGAGCCAAAAGTGCATTTCTCTGCCAACACCTTGAAAACGCAACAACAAGTCTGAAAATTATACCAATACCTTTCCTAGCCTAAATTTATCATTTCGGAGCTATTGGAAGCATCAGAATTCCAATTCGACACTCCGAACATTGAATTACCACTCAAGATCTACTTTAGGCTTCAAACTTATCTAATATTCACAATTTCGCATAACTTGCAAATGGAACCTTCAAAACACAAACTTAAGGTCAATTTGAATTTTTTTGGTATTCTAGAGATAACGAAACTATCAGAATTTAATTCAGAGCTCTTCTTGAATGAAAGTTGATTTTGGTCAATGAGTACTTGTTTTAGGCTATAAAATAGGGAATTCAAGATATTTCTCGACTAAGTCGCTAGGGATCTGAACTGTCGGTCCCAGCAAGTCATAAATGACTTGGAGCAACTACCAAAATGCTAAAAAATGCAAAACATCGCGAATTTATAATATATAACTATGAGGGTCATTACAATATCCACTGCTAAAAGGACTTTCATCCCCTAAAGTCAAGTAAAATCAAGGAGTAGATGGGAAAAGAATGTACCTGATGCCTCAAATAACATTAGATATTACTTCTGCATCTGACTCTCGATCTCCCACGTATCTTCCTCGACGGAACGGTTACTCCACTGCACTTTAACCACTAGAAACTCCTTGGACCTCAATTTTCTCACTTCCTTAGCCAAAATTTTCACTGGCTCCTCACAAAAGGATAGATTCTCATCAAACTGTACTGAATCCTCGCAGATAACATGTGACTCATCAGGAATATACCACCAAAACATAGAAACATGGAATATCGGATGCACAATTGACAGCATAGAAGGTAGTGCTAACCTATAAGCAGCATCACCATCCCTCTCCAACATCTCATATGGCTCAATATACCTGGGATTTAGCTTCCCACATCGACTAAACCTTATCACACAAAAAATAGGTGATATCTTTAAGAACTCCTTATCACTAATTCTAAACTCCAAGGGACAAAGCCTACGGTCAGCATAGCTCTTTTGCCTACTTTGGGCTTCTCTCATCCTATCCTGCATTAATTGAACCTGATCCAATGAATCATGCAACAAGTCTGTAGAATGGACATTGGCCTCAAAACCATCAAACCAACCAATCAGTGATCTACAATGCCTACCATATAATGGCTCAAATGGCGCCATCTCAATGCTGGAGTGATAACTATTATTATAAGAGAACTCTGCCAACGATAGGTGTTAATCCCAAACACCACCAAAATCTATCACATAAGCTCTCAATATATCTTCTAAAATCTAAATTATCCACTCAGACTGACCATCAGTCTGCGGATGAAAAGTGGTCCTCAGATGCACCTCGGTACCCAAATCTCACTGAACAAACCTCCAAAATTGCGAAGTGAACTAGGTGCCTCTATAAGAAATGATAGATATAGGAACACCATGAAATCTAACAACCTCACGAATGTAGATTTGAGCCAGACACTAAACATTATAAGAGGAATGAGTAGGAATGAGGTGCGCTGACTTGATCAGCCGGTCTACCATGACCCAAACCGTATCAAAACCTCTGCTAGTACGTCGTAACCCAGAAACAAAGTCCATAATCACCTGCTCCCATTTCCAAGCCGGGATAGGAAGTCTTTCATCAAACCACCCGGTCTTCGATGCACATACTTAACCTGTTGATAGTATGAACACTTAGATACATACTCAACAATGCCCCTTTTCATTCCCTTCCACTAGTATAACTAATGCAGGTCATGATACGTCTTGGCTACACCAGGATGAATAGAATACCTAGAACTGTGAGCCTCACGCAAGATCAACTACCTCAAGTCACCATCCTGAGGTACACAAATATGACCATCAAACTGAAGCGTACCATCTGAGTCAATGGAAGCTCTACCTGCCTCTCCTATTAAAACCTCTCCACGGAGGGTAGCCAATAACATTTCCTAGAACTGACGCTCTCGAATCTAATCTATCAAGGAAGATTTGGACTCGACACATACCAATATACGCCCTGGGTCTGAAAGATCAAGCCTAACTAAATAGTTAGCCAATGAATGGACCTCTACAGCCAATGGCCTCTCAGAAACTAACAAACCTGCTAGGCTACCCATACTGACCGCCTTTCGACTCAAGGAATCTGCTACTATGTTTGCCTTTCCTGGATGATATAGGATAGAACTATCATAAATGCCGTGAAATTTTAAGTGCAAACACTACCGATGCCAACTTTAAGTCATGAGTGGGATAGTTACACTCATACAACATTAGTTACCTCAAAACATATGCAATAATCGACCCTGCTGCATCAAAATACATCCCAAACTGACACCAGAAACATGGCTATACACGGAGAATCCCTGACCCTCCACTGGTAGTGTCAAAACTGGCACTGAAGTCAATAATTCCTTGAGCTTATCAAAGCTCAACTCACATTCCTCCGACCATTGGAAGGCAAAATCCTTCCTTATCAACTTGGTCAAAGGTGCTTCCACAGAAGAGAACCCCTTGATAAAACATCGATAATATCCGGCCAAACCTACAAAAATGCGAATCTCAAAAATAGAAGTCAATCTTGGCCAATCTCTTACAGCCTGAATATTTGCTGAAAGAACATTAATTCTAGCCTTGGACACTATCAAAAAAATACATCGGGCTCTAACCAAAACTCACATTTTGAGAACTTAGCATACAACTTATGTTCTCTTAGTGTATGAAGAATCAATCTCAAGTGTTGCTCATGATCAAACTTACTCTGCGAATACACCAATATATCATCTATAAACACAATCATGAACAGGTCTAAGTAGGGCTTAAGCACCGTATGCATCAAATCCATGAACGCTACTCGGGCATTATTCAACCCAAAGGATATATACAAAAACTCATAGTGACCGTAGTAGGTCTTGAAATCCTTCTTAGGAATATCTTCCATGCAAATATGCAACTGATGACAAATAACCTCAAATTAATTTTAAAGAACACTGCTACTCCCTGAAGCTGATCAAATAGGTCATCAATCCTTGGCATAGGATATTTATTTCTTATAGTAACCTTATTCAACTGTCGATAATCAATACACATTCTCATCATACCATCTTTTTTTCACAAATAAAAATGTTGCACCCCAAGGTGACACACTAGAATGAATAAAACCTTTATCTAATAGGTCCTGAAGTTGAAACTTCAGCTCCCTTAACTCAATAGTAGCCATACAATAAGGAGTAATAGAAATGGGATTATTGCCCGACTCTAAGTTAATGGAAAAATCAATATCATGCTCTGGTGGTAGGCCTGGTAGCTCGGTCAGAAATAAATCAAGAAACTCAGATACAATAGGGACTAACTTAGGAGTAGGTGTATCAACCTATATATCGCACACATAGGCTAAATATGCAAAACACCCCACCCCTTCCCTACTAGTCTCCTATCCTGAAGAAAGCGCGGCTACAAGAGCCCTTCCACACCACCGATGATGAACCCGATAATACTAAGGTAACAGTCTTAGCATATAAATCCAAAACTACATGATGTGGAGATAACCAATCCATACCAGTATGATATCAAATTCCACCATGTCTAACAACATCAAATCAACCCGTGTATCTAAACTCTCCAACATAAATCTAACAAGATCAAATCACCTGATCTACTACTAAAGAATTCCCTACTAAGGTAGAACCACACAAAGACATAGACATCAAATCACTGGGCAATCCCAAATAGGGTGCAAAAGAAGAGGATACATATGAACATGTAGACCTAGGGTCAAATAAAGTTGACACAAGTATAGAACACACAAAAATCACACCAGTAATAACCGCATCAGATGCCTCGGCCTCAGGTCAAGCTGGAACAACATAAAGTTAGTGATCACTGCCATGTATACCACCACAACGATAATCTGCCCTACCACACTAGCCACTAACTCTCTGACCACCATGTGCCCCACCTCTAGTTAGCGGAGGCACTACTCTCACTTGCAGTGAAGCTATTGGGGCAGGCTGAATAGCCCCCTTCTAAGTATAGACTTTGGCATAATAGCCTATAAGGTCACACTCAAAACATGGACCAAATAGCCTACCCAGTCGGGCTCCTCTACCAAAATCCGTATGTACATTGTGTTGTGATGAACTGGCCCCTCTGTAAGGCTGTGCAGGAGATGGAGATGAAATCTGGAGTTATGCCTGTACTGGCTTGCTAGACTGGCTGTGTAGCTGATAAAACTGACCGTGTCCCCCAGAATGGGACCCACTATAACCTTTCCGATGTCGTTGCCTCTTTTTATTTTGCTGATGCGACTCATGATAAAGGGCTTCCATCGAGCTAGCATGATCAACGACAGCCTGGAAAGGAAGACCATCAGAAACCAATAAGGCCACTACCTTTCGGAGCCTATCTCTTAATCCATGTGCTCCGTAGGCATAAACTCCACCCATACACTGATAGTTGATGGAATTTGGCCTCATACTCTGCCACAGACCTAGCTCCGTGCTTTAATTTTTGGAACTCCTCTCTTAGGCAGTATCTCTCTGCCCTGGAAAAAAACTTCTTCATAAATACCTCACAGAACTCGGCCCAAGTTGGCTGAGATGAACCGGCGGGTCTGCATACCAAGAATGCCCGCCACCACTACTTCACCGCACCACGCATCTGATAGGTGGTGAAGGCTACTCCCTGGGTCTTCATTACTCGCATATTGGTCATCCTCTCCTTGCATTCTACATAAATTCATGAGAATCCTCCCCCGGTGCTTTAGTGAATCTGGGGGGATCCAATCTCAGAAACCGAGTCAATAGCTTTTTCTCTGTGTCGGTCATAGCCGAATTCTCCTCCACAATAGAAGCAATAGTAGGCACTGGAAAAACTTGGACTGGTGTAGAAGTAACTATCGGTATAATTGGTGGCACTGTCTGCATTGTAGGTTGTGCTACCGGGACTGCTGGTTGTGTCCCATCTGTTCGAGGGCCTCCCAAAGCACTAAGAAACTGCCATAGCATACTGCAAATGTCTGGAGATGGTGCTGTAGCAAGTGTGGGAGTAGATGCTTCTGCCTATGCCGTTGTTGGTACCACAACAAGTGCTGCAGGAACTAGTGGAACCTCTATATTAGCAGTTAGAGTATGCACTCCGACTGGTGCCTCAGCTGTCTTGTCAGATATGGTAGAACGTGTGCGCGACATCTACGAAAAAGTGAGGAAAATGAATTTGAATTTCAAGAAACTCCAAGGATATATGCAGGGTACAAGATTCAATAAAAGGAGTAATTTTCCTAAATGTCACTATAGCCTCCCGAAGATAAGCCATGGACATCTTCATCCCGATTAGCAGGACTCTACTAGACATTGATTCTGTACACTGACACAGATAAACCTAGGCTCTGATACCAAATTTTCAAGACCTAATTTGACATATAATGATGGCACCTACTATACCACTAGTAGGAGAACCAAACCCCATAATTTTTAGCTAAAGCAGAAAACTACTATATTAAATGCGGAAGAATATGAAAAGTCATATGAAAATAGTAATGTTTACGAAATTAATTAAAATTGAAACAACCACCCAAAATCCTGTATCAGCATCAAACAAACCACTAAGTACAGAATGATGAAATCTGAAATAAAGAGAGTATCAATATGTCTCTGAAATACAATAGAGAGCACTAAAATATAAGTCT
The DNA here is from genome assembly GCA_039654485.1 of Withania somnifera. Classification (NCBI taxonomy): domain Eukaryota; kingdom Viridiplantae; phylum Streptophyta; class Magnoliopsida; order Solanales; family Solanaceae; genus Withania; species Withania somnifera. The sequence continues at coordinate 2,067 of JBDJHY010000553.1, read as the reverse complement.
GAAAAGAAGCAGGAACAAGCTGGATGCCAAGCTTACCCTGAATCTTTGATAAGACAGAATCCTAACGAACAACTATCAGTGTATCAAGAATGGAAACCTATACTAGGATCTGTATAAGTGCAAGTGTAGTGTAAGTACAAGTCACCGAAGAAACCCATACTCAGTAGGATTTAAGGGTCCACTAAGCGCATAACAATAATAATAGCAGTAAATAACAAAGTACAAGCAAAAGGGGTTACAAAAGCAAATAGGATAATACAGGAAAACTAGCAACTCAAGTACGAAACAAGGGTCACATAGACTGATAGTGCTAGCTAATCACATAGCAGGATCACAGGTAATGGAAAAGAACGCACCCATCATCCTTGAAATAGCATATGTGAAATGTAACAATAATAAAGGGAATCAAGAAAGATAGAAATAGAACATGGTCGGTATACCGGTAACCTCAAGTGAAAGGATAATTGAATGAATAGAAGTAACAAGCACTACTCTCACATAACATGAAGCAACAAGTAACCAATAACAAAAGATGAGCCGTAATATAAATAGTAAAGTAAAACAATTAAACATTGACAAGTCCCCTATAAGAAAGCGCAAGTACACACAAACATACTCACCCATAGGCCCCCAATCCGTCCTATGAGCACACTGAAGAAAATAAGTGCAGAAGAGTAACAAACTCATGATCATCATAGAACCTCACATCCCACTTTCAGAACCACAATAAATCACAATCGGCACCTTGTGCCCCGCAATAGTATTATTCGTCGCCACCCTGTGCCTCATATAAATCATATCATATTGATAACATCTGCTAGCCGTACTTAGCAGATAGAGGCATCCCACACTGATATATATATATATGTGTGTGTGTCGTAGTATCACCTATGGTCATTAATAATTATTATTATCATGTCTCCACAACCGCTAGTACCATATGTGTCGAAAAGCTGTACTCTCTTCCCTACAACGAAGGTCTCAAGTCCCAGCGTTGTACTCACTTTCGAACGAAGTCAGTCTCAAGTTACAGCATTTATTAGTAAAAATATATATTTATGTAAGTCTTGTGCCAGGAGGTGAAGCCTGGACTAAAATAGGTAAAAATAGTATTACCGAGTGCTCAAACCATGTCGAGGCTAAACCAGCAAAAGACAATTACTTATATTATTATTATTGTGTTCTCATTTAGCTCTTTATATTACCATGAAATTCTATCATCAAATCATCTACTGTGGATCTTTATCATCAATTTATCCACTAGCCATATAGGCTCATAATCAGAAGATGATACTACCCAGTCCCAATGCACTCTCATCAGAGCCTTAGGCTCGGTCACTCCGTGTCATGAATGCACAGCATATCAACAACACATATAGCACATACAACATGAAATATCTGCGCCCCATTCCTTGCACATGTATCTATAATCAATTGCTAAGTCGAGGGCCCCGTACCACTCGGGTGTCAACATATCAATATCAAAATGGAACGGATGAAAGAATGGTACTGGGGTACTATACAACCTAGCTACCCAACCAAAGGACACTATTTAATATAATTATTAAAGCTATAAACCCATATATAGCCCCATGGAGCCTACCTGTCGTCCTACAACAAAGCTTTGCAATTTCACGAATCATACTCCGACTGATATCAAACGTACTCCAAAAGTTCTGAAATTTGTGCCAATAAATTCTATATATTAATACGAGTCTAATAGTGTAATTTATAATTAATTCCAAACTGGGCCCAAAATCGAACTTGCGGGGCCCACTTTCCAAAACCACAAGAAAACTTCACCACGGAGTTCCCAATATTGATTTGAGCACAATGCGAATGCGGGAAGGGCTTCAAATTAGCCCAGACATATTTGACCCCAATAGGGTTTAAAGATTCAATCTTTACAATTATAATATTGGAATTATGATGAGTTAATGACCTTAAGAGCAATGTATATCAAATTAATGAAGAATTATATAAAAATTATTAAGTTATGGGATGATTTCGTCAACTTCATGATTTTAGCCATTAATGGAGGAAAACTAAGAAATAAGGAAGAAGAAG
>JBDJHY010000443.1:0-14092 GCA_039654485.1 Withania somnifera | reverse complement strand
AAGATCATCATCGTGTTCATCGGATTCTAGTGGAAGGTCGACCAAACTATCAACCATTGTGTCATGACCTAAAAATCGAGTTGTGATGGCTTCTACATATCATATATAGACAAGCCTAACTGTGGACGAGTGAGTAGCGGAGGGCTGGCAATAAGAAACCAAGAAAATAAAAGAAAGAGATGAAGAGAAGAAGTACCAAAGAAAAAGACACGGGATCAAATAAGTACTAACGAAACTTCCCTAACCTGGTGTCATGGATGTAGAGAATCTATATACATAAAGTACATACTACATCAAACAGGGCTGCTAAGTACCCAACATAGCCGTTTCTGACTAGGTACAATACTATCAGGACAGGAAGCTACTATCCAGCATAACTATAACCGACCAATCACGAGGTCATCACATGAAGTAGCTAACGACCCAGCATAGTCGTACCATACTCAACTAGGAAGGGTTAATCACATAGGGCTACTAACCTATTGATAAGGCACATCCAGCTATATATGGCCCCCAAAAGGGCACATACTTGCCACATTAACACATAATAACTCAGGTAAAACACAAATAATCCGCCTACCTAGATCGGCTCTAAAGCTAGCAACCTATATTAGGGGATAACTTCTAGGCTCTAATTACTAGTTTAATCCCCTCTCTAACCACACTACACTCCAGAGTCCACGTATGATAATACACATAAAAAATGTTTCTCCTCCCCAGGCATAATACACTCCAGGGTCGGCATGAAACACGTGGGTAGGGAAATACTTCTCCAGGGTAAGTAGTTAAGCTACAAGCCAGGAAAATAGGTCACATGCCAAAAAAATAAGAATTTCGGGGCCGAAATCACCATCCCAGCCCTGAGCTGGCACTTTACCATGGATATACTATATTAATACTCATTATGAATAAAGTATACCATAGCCTTCCTGGATTTTTGTGATATCCTCAAGAACCGTTCCGCAAACATCTAAAATCACGTACGAAACTCAAAATTATACAAGGCCAAAAAACATTACCCGCATGTAAATTAGAGTAAACCAATACCTATATTGCTATATAAATAGCACAGTCAAAATCCCAGCTAAAATTGGGTCTGTAAACCCCAAAATCTTAAATTAAATATTTGTACCAATACGTTGAGCAATGTCTGTGCATCATATGGTCCGAAATAAAGCTAAATTTAATGGTAGAATTGAAAGATATAAGCAAGAGAAGTTTATAAAATAAAGAAACAATAATTACCCGGTATAAATAATAGCGGTACCACCGTAACACATTTATACGGAGTAGAATTTAGTTAAATCTCTTCCACAATCTTTAATTTGGCTCAGGAAATAGAAGTAAACTTTTAGGTTTCGTCAAAGAAATTAACCAAGAAGATATATATATATATATATATGCTTGCTAGGTCTTCATCTTTATCATGAAAGGGACCCATACGATTATGAACCTGACTGCCTTAAAACTTTGAGGTCACAGCCCACCCCAGACTATTATGATGCTTCGGCCCCCAACCAACCCCAATTTTGAGAAATTAAAGTTTTAAATGGAAATGGAGTCCAATTATAACACTCTAGTTATGAAATCTTTATGTAAGAGATATTACAGACTCAATGGAATTGATTGAAAGGAGATTTGATATCATATAAACTGAGTAATTCCCAAAAGGGTCATAATTGCAGGAAAATTACACCACGATAACTACCAGGGAGCCAACCTATTGATCCCATCAAGTAAAAAATGACTCGGCCGGTTAGAAGAATGCTCTAAATACAAGGAAGACACAAAAATATGAAAATGATTTCAGGGGTCATTACATTATCTGCCACTACAGGAAATTTTGTTTGCGAAAGTTAAAGAAAAGGAGAAATGCCTTAAGAATCGAATAAGTATGGGTACTAGACTAGCATATTCCTCTCTGACTCCTAGGTAGCCTCATTAACTGGAAAGTGAGTGCAACAGACTCTCACAATTTGAATATCTCTAAAGCTGAGCCATCTCACATCTCTACCAATAATGGCCTTAGGCTCCTTTACATAAGCCAAATGGTCATCTAACTAAACTGACTAAGAATGGAGTATGTGGGAAGGATATGGTATATAATGACAATGCATGGACACATAAATCACTGGATGGACAACAGATAACTCTGGAGGTAAGGCCAACCTGTAAGGAACTTCGTCGACTCACTCTATGATCTCATACGGTCAAATAAATTAAGGTCTAAGTTTTCCTCAAATGACCAAATCGTGGGAGACAGATGCAAGAATACCATGTCCCCGACACTGAACTCCTAAGGTCAAAATCTATAGTCTGCATACCTTTTTTGACGACTGTGTGCTATTCGTAGTCTGTCCTGAATGATCCGATTCTCTCTGTTGCATACCAAATTAGGTCAGAAGTCTGAGGTAGAATCTCAATGCTACTGTACCAACCTACAGTGATCAGTAAAGCTTACCATACAAGGGCTCGAACAGTTCCATATGGATACTATAATTGTATCTATTATTACAAGAGAACTTTGCTAAATCTAAGTGATGCTCCCACCAACCCACAAAATCAAAGATATAAGGCTGCAACAAATCCTGGAGTACCTGGATAGTCCTCTCAGACTGACCGTCTGTCTGCGGATGGAAAGCTGTTCTTAGAGAAATCTCGATACCCATCTCGTGCTATAAAGTCCTCTAGAATTGCGAGGTAAACTACTTACTTTAGTCTGATATGATAGCAACTGGCACCCCATGCAGACGGATAGGCTCTCTGACGTACAGATTTGTAAGTCTCTCAGCACCCTAAGAAGATGAAGTAGGTAAAAAGTGAGCGAATTTTATCAATCGTTCCGCGACGACTCATATAAAGTCATGACCCCTGGAGGTATGAAGGAGTCCTAAAACAAAGTCCATAATGATCCTTTCCTACTTTTACTCAAGGATAGTAGAGTCGCTTCAACACCCCTCTTGTCTGTGATGCTAAAAATTCACTTTCTTGTAGTTTAAGCATCGGTGAAAAGACTTAGTAACATCTGATCTTAGAAGACACCACCAGTAGTACTTTCTTAAATCTTTGCACACTTTTGCGATGCCCGGATATTCAGAGTATCTGGTACTGTAGGCCTCATGAAGAATAGCCTGAATCAAGTCATCTACCCTGGGAACTTAAATACGACTGCCCATCCATAATACCCCATCAAAATCTAGGTATGCACAACTGTAATCACCCCACAGAAGTTGCTCTCAATCGTACTACTGCTATCGGTCTGATATAAAAAATTTGGTCTAGTATCAACATTCAGAAGGACTTTGCTTGGGTATGATATGTCCATTCAGAACAAACAATTAGCCAAAGACTGAATGTCTAAGGACAACAACCTCTAGGAAGCATAGATAGAAGCCAAAATGCCCAATACTGATAGTTTTTTGGCTCAGAGCATCTACAACTACATTGACTCTACCGGGATGGTATAAAATACTAATATCATAATCCTCCAAGAGCTCGACATCTCCTCTGATTGAGATTGAGCTCCCGCTAGCTTAAAATATAGTGAAGGCTGTGCTGGTCAGTGAAAATCTAGCAATGGATCCTGTAAAGGTAGTGCCTCAAGATCTTGAGCTTGAAGACTACTGCCGCTAACTCCAAATAGTGGGTAGGGTGGTTTTGTTTGTGAGCCATTAACTGATGTAAGGCATATGCAATAACCCTGCCTTGTTGCATCAATACACAACCTAACCCAATACCAAAGGCATCACAATAAATAATATATGATAGGACTTTAACTGGAAGCATCAACAATGGTGCTGAATTAAGCAACTTCTTGAGTCTTAAAAAAAAACTGGGCTCATAATCCTCTGACCACTGAAATGGAACATCCTGCCGGGCCAATCTGGTCATAGGAGTTGCTGTGGATGAAAAATCTTGTACGAACTGTCTCTAACAACTGGCCAATGCATCAAAGCTGTGAACCCCAAAGGTAGTGGTGCATCGAGGCAAATCACAAACAGTTGAAATTTTAGCTAGATCCACACTGATACCTACTGAAGATTTGATATGCCCAAAGAATGCCGTCGAATCTAACCAAAATGCACATTTCAATAACTTTACATAAAACAACTCAGTCCTCAAAGTATGGAGTACAACTCTCAAATGCCCCTTATGCTACTCTCAATAACAGAAATACACCAGGATGTCATCAACAAAATACAAACACATAAGAATCAAGGTACGACTTGAACACTCTGGTAACAATGTCCATAAATGTAGCTGGGGCATTAGTATGACCAAATGACATAACAGGAACTCATAGTCCCATAGCGAGTCTAAAAACTAGTCTTTGGGATATCCCTAGCCTGAATCCTAAGATGGTGATAACCCGATCGTAAGTCAATCTTTGAAAACACCACTGCACCCTGAAGCTGATCAAACATGTCATCAATCCATGGAAAATGATACTTAGTCTTGATGGTAACCTTATTCAACTACCTGTAATTGATACAGATATACATAGTCCCGTTTTTCTTTTTCACAAATAACACTAGAGAGCCCTTTGGAGAAATACTAGGGTGAATAAAGACTCTGACCCTCTACCTGAACATTGATTTCTCGGAGCTCTGTCGAAGCCATGCGGTAGGGAGAAATACAAATAGATCTAATACGTGGCTCAACCTCTATAGTAAAATCAACAACATGCTAAGGTGGGAGGCCAGAAAACTTATTAGGAAAAACAACAAGGAACTTTTTGAAAATGGGTACAGACGTAGGGAATGAGGATCAACACTCACATCATGAACATAAGCTAAATAAGTAGTACAACTCCTGGGTAAAAATCTACTGGCCTGCATAGTGGATACGAATGGCACTAGAGAGTGGCTAATAGAGCCCTTAAATATTACCAGAGACACACCAGACATGGATAACATCACGATTTTGGAAAAACAATCTAGGACTACATGTTGTAGGATAACTAATCCATGCCCAGAAACACATCAAAACTAATCATGTCTAGAGACACAAGATTAGCCCGAGTATCCAACCCTATATGTTCACAACACAAGCTCATTGAATTCGATCCACTATAATAGGTCACATACAGGAGTAGCCATACTCACGGGCACAAGTAAAGGCTCACATACTACACCCAAACAAGGTGCAATATACATAGACACATACAAATATGTAGAAATAGAGTCAAATAATACCAAGGATGGCTGGTGAAAGATAAATAACATGCCTGTAACTACAACATTAAAAGCTGCTGCTCAGGGTCTATCAGGTACGACATAGAACGGACGGTGCTCTGAGCCCTGCTAACCTCCTCCTGTGCTTCCTCCCTAGTTCCTCTAGCCCCCTACCATAATCACCTCGAGTTATAAAATAACCACTTCTAGCCGGTGGCAATACTGTCTGAAGAGCTTCTGTGGTTTGAACTGCTGGCTAAATTACTCAATGCTGTGGGCACTCTCTAGAATAGCGACCTATTTCACCTCAGTCATAGGAACCTCAACCTTTGCCTCGATCAGAACCACTAACTAGGCTGCCCCAGCAACTACGGTCGTGAACTCAAGATAATGTATCCCTGACAAGCAAACTACTTTAAACACCACTGGTTGATGGTAGAAAGGCCTGAATTGTCCATCTAGGCTTCCATTGGTACAACTACTACTGAGGTCCACGTCGATCATACTAACTCCTAGAAGACTACGACCCACTAAATCACCTTGATGGAACTGTCTCTTGTTGCCACCCCTTTGAACCAAGTGATGACGTGTCTCCGTATTATGGGTGTGATCAACCACTACTAGTAGTGGACTACCTTGAGCTAGTAATAACTCCACATATTCCTACAATTATGGTCCCAATCCTGCTGTAAAGTGGTGAACTCGCTTAGTATCTGTTGCATAACAGCAACCCCATTCCTTGAATACTGTGTGAATCTTCCCTCATACTTAGAAATCATCATTGATCTTTGCTACAAGTTAACAAACTAAGCTTTGAGATCCTCGTGAACACTTCGAGGAACATACTGAGCCATGAAGGCATCCACAAACTAACCCTATGTCATAGGTGAGTACTTGAGGGTCTAATTTCTCTATATGACCTTCACATGACTTAGCTCGACCTTTCAACTAATACCTAGTAAAGTCAACTGCATTGGTCTCTCTCAAGCCCAGAGCCTACATCAGCTCCTTAACTTTGCAATAAACTCATATGGATTTTGTCTAGAATCACTAAAAAAATCTCAAAGTCCCCATACGCATGAAAATGATTGTGCATCTTTCAATCCTCGGAAGTCATAATAGAAACTGCATGCTGAGGCTAGCTCGGTGGTATCTTAGGGACATGCTGTATTGGTAAAACTATTGTCGCCGCTGGTGTTTGTTGAATAAAAGAGTTGAGGTACCATGTGCCACTCCTTGGGCTGAAGTTTGACCCTCGTCAATGAGGGCCCTACCAAATATAGCCATAAAATACTGCCATATAACTCTAAGTGTCTCATCCTACGGTGGTAGAACCTACTATAGAGGTGGATCCACGGGTGTTGGCTTATGCCTCTCAAATCTGATCCATCCCCACCCTTGGGTTCTAGATTTACCCTAGCCCCTATCTAGAGCTCTCTGCAGAGATGGGGGAGCATCATCCCCTTTTGGTTATAATTGCATGTGTACCATCTATGGAAGAATAGAACTAAGATAATTAACCAAGAAACGTGTGAATACTTAACACGAAAGAATCAACAAGAATCAACCCTATAGAAGAGCCTTTAGCCTCCCAAAGATAGGATATAAACACTTACATACCAATCACTAAGACACTACCAGACTCCTTCTCATATTATCAGAGACTCCGACCAACCTAGATCTCTATTTCCACTTGTCATGACCTGAAAATTGAGTTGTGATGACGTCTATATCTCATCCATAGACAAGCCTAAACCTGGCCCAAAGTGAGTAGTGGTAGGCCGGTAATAAGAACCCAAGAAAACTGAAAGAAAGAGATGAAGAAAAGAAGTACAAAAAAAAGATACAAGATCAAATAGTTACTGACAAAACTCAAGAAATATCAGGTCATGGCTGTAGAGCATCTATATACATGAAGTACTGCCTATAACCCTCTAGGGACAAAACAACAAAAATATATGGCTATCTAATACCCAATGAGGATGACTCCAACACAGGAGGAAAACCAGTCAGCAAGGACGCCAACTGCTTACCAAATCTACAAAAATCATACTAGCTAATGTGCCCGATCACGTCTCTTGGAATAAATTGTATGAGAACCTACATCATGAAAAGTTGAAGAAGTGTAGAATGAATACCAAAGGCATCATAGGCCAATCAGGCACCAATAAGCATATATAAGGTAAAGAAATATTAAGGAAAGAAACATAGTGGTACAATAATTAACAACCTAGAAGAGGTTGCTACCATAATATCTAGTAGGTGAGGGGAAATGGGTTAGTTATCAGTTGTATACAGTATCAACTAAAAGTATATAGGGTCCACTAATAGGGTGGGACACACACACATAAAGACTCATGTCAGAAGCAAGTCATAACTATAAGTAACACAAATGGAACTCCAACATAACTAGTGCAAGTACAAACCTACCAGTGTAGGAATGACGCCGGTAATATAACTACTGGAAGTAATAGAAATGGTAGTAATGAAAGCAATCAAACACACTAGAGAATAGAATTTCAGCCTAGATGGTAATTATTATACAATTTTAACATCAACCCAACAAAACCTCCCTCATAAGACACGAGGATTACAAGTTAATATCGAAAGATGTAATACAAAGGGAGTATTGACTGTAAAAAGAATATCGACATTCTCTCTCTGGGATAGTCCTGAGTCAAGAGAGACCATGTTGAAAGTATAACTAGTTATCATCATTCTCACTATATAATAAGGTCCTGAATAAAGAGGGCTGCAGAAATAGTAAGAAGATTTATCGGCATGCACCTTTTGGGATAGTCCTGAGTCAAGAGGGGTTGTGGAAGTGAAAATAATAATCGATGTGATCCCTCTTTGGGATAGTCTCGAGTCAAAAAGGGCCCGTAAAGGACTCAAACCGCATACTATGGATAAGAATATCTTAAGTCTCCCTCTCTAGGATAGTACAAAATCAAATAAGAGCTCATGTAGGACTTGACCTGCATACCCTAAAACCAAACAATCACAACTCCCTCTTTGGGATGGTCCCAAATTGAGAGGGACCCAAAGAGGACTCTAACCATACACTACTACTACCCCGTATAGCCCTCTCTTGGTCTATGGATCATGTTCCAAGTGGAGCGACCTGAGTCGGTAGGGTTTGTGAAGGAATTCGAACCCATATACAAAACCTCGTAACAAGCCAACCAATAGTATAGTCATTAAGGAAAAAGTATCAACACTCAAGCTCAGTTTGTACTTCATATCTCAGTGGACCCAAGTACTTCCATATAGTAATAATTTGCATTATAGAAAGATTCCTCTACCGTCACATAATCTATATCCCAAACTTATAGTTATCGCATGGAAATAGCTTCAGATGGTGGGCTAAGATTGCACTATACTACTCATGGTGTAGACACAAACGATATAAGTACGTGAGACCCCCTACACATCAATACCCTATCAACATCTAATTACGCCTTTTAAAATATTTTTGTGCATACCCGCGACACAGAACTAGTCGACAAACGAGACTGACATAAGGTTGATGATTGGAATCTATATGATTGAAGCCAAGATGACCCTATCCCATCTATGGTCCTGAACTACAGTTAACCATATCAGAGGTTCCAAAATATCCAAAGGCCCAAGTATACATATATATAGTACGAACTATAGAGCTAACATAACTCAACCGAATACCCTCTCTCTTAGATTCGTACCGGACTAGGGCCAAATATCACCACACAGAGCTTCTAACTACCCAACATAGCCATCTCTGACTAGGTACAATTCCATCACGCCAGGAAGCTACTACCTAGTATAGCTATGACCGGCTAAACGTGAGGTCACCACATGAAGCAGCTAATGACACAACATAGTCATACCATACTTAACTAGGTATTGGGTAATCACATAGGGCTACTAACTGTTCAACAAGGATACATCTAGCTATCTATTTCCCCAAAAAGGTCCATACTACCACAATTACACAAAATAACACAGGTATAACACAAATAACTAGCCTACCTAGTGATAAGTGGTGAATTTACCAGATATTTACATCTATTTTTTTAGTAAATTGATGGTTTTAACATGCAAAATAGTGTCACTAATGAGATAAATTAATGTTTTGCAGGTATTATGTAGTGACAATGAAAAACAAATGCATAATGATCAATTGTACTGAAAAATATAAAAAGATGCTACTGGACACTATTATCAAAATACTCTTCACGATCACATAAAAAGGAGATGCGACCAAGCAAAAGAAAAATTTAGAGGTTAATTACACTTCACGATCACAGAGAAAGTTCACACGATCGTGATCTGCTACCAGATAGACTTATGTGATCGCAACATGCAATCTCAATATGATGAAAAGCAATAACTCAATATCACAAAGGAATATGATGCGATTGCATGGTATATTATTGCCAAGCGACTGGACAGTTCTTGAATTTCACGTAACTAAGCCAATTCCACATATAAACCTGAGAAGGTTTTTTGTAAAGGTATCTTTAGTAGCCTTTGAGGTAAAACACATCAAAGGGAGAGCTTGCAACCAACCATGTACACCTAGGGTTAGAGATTTGGTGCTTTGTATTGAAATATTCTTTACCTATCTCTTCTTCCCTAGATTTTATTGTTTATTCTCAGTGTGTAGACTTCTATTCTTTTAAATGTTGTAGTCGTAACTGATGCACTATTTAGATTTGGATTTGGCTTTTTAATATTATTATATGGTTTGGTTTTAAATATTCTATAGTAAATTCAATGAATGCTTTGGTTCTTGCATCTTCATTAGTGTATGCAAAAATAATCTCTACGTACTAACAAATTTCAAGTGGTCGCGAATACTAGAACTTGCCCAGGTTTAACTAGTACTAACCTTGTGATTGAAACTAGGAGTTGACATTATGGTAAGAAATTCAAGGCGTTAACCCTCATCTAATGGTTATTGTCGTAGCAAGAATAATCGTCTTGAGTTATCATGATAAGGACAACACACTCTTTCATAGCCCTAACCTGGTGTAAAAGAGATTTATCTAGGATTAATGGTTGAAAAACACTTAGATAAATATTGTTGATTTTATACGTAACTCTGCACTTAGGAAGAATTGTAAGACCACATAATCTATTAACTACCATGGATCATTGATGATATAAATTTCCTTAGTTTTGTTACTTCCTATATTTGCATTGTGAAGTCATAATCAAAACATTTTCATAATTTATACTTGATATCTTTTATCCTATCATTATCCCCCATACCTTGGTCTATCCGTTCAAGTTATAGTAGTCGCACTTTAGTTCCCATCATACTCGATTGCCTCACATATTTTTCCTTATGTGATCGACCCCAACTCTTTGTTGGTGTAATTATAGTTTGACAATGTCTGCGTACACTTTTAGGTTGGTTTCATAGTGTAATTTGAGAATTATAAAAAAATGGAGCTGTTTCCGAGGACCAATTTGGCATATTGAGTTAGTTTAGAAATTAACGTGTAGGTGCTTTAATTTGAACTTATAAATATTTTTCTATATATTATTTTTATTTTTTGGTGTTGGATAGATTTTTTTATTTGGTAACTATGGCATCTCCGACCAAGAATGTGTTTGGTGGTTGCTAATTCTATTGTCCAAGCAATTAAAGTGTAGACTCATCGAATTACCTATGTGGAAAGAAGCAATAGTTGAGAAAGTGCTTCAAGAATTTCAGTCTTTTATACATGCTTGTGAATGCGCATCATGAGTTATGGAAGACTTCTTGACTAGGAATTTAGGAATATGCCAAGAGATGGAGCAACTTGAAGAGGATACTTTTACTTTGGAGGATGACTAGAGGTTACATATTGAGACAGACTACATGTTTTCCCCAAAAATCAAAAGTATTAATGTTGGGTTGTTACCTATGGAGGATGAATTCTTGGTTGATTTGCAAGATATTATTGAACTTTTTAATCCATCAAACCCAAATATCATGCACGATGCCAAAATTGAGTATATGAGACTAGAAGTGTTAAAAAAAGTTGAACAAATTTTTATTGAATACTCTAGTTCATCCAAGGATGAGTTTTCTATTCCAAATACATTATCCCTCATGTAAAGGTCAAAAAGTGCAGAATGCGGTACTTGAGTGCTGGCCTTTCCTCACGTCCACTGTTGTCTTCCCATGGAGATCATGGTTATAATGAATTAAGTTGGGATAAAGATTTATGTATTCTAAATGGAGAGATAAATGGTAAAATGGTGGATGTTAAACTTTTGTTTTCGGTTTTTTGTAGTTTTGATATTTAGTTGCATTCTTGTTTTTGTAGTTTTTAGGGTCGTATCATAATTTATTTTTGACTAATCCATAAATTTTGAGTTTTCAGAAAAGGAAAATTAGCAGGTTGGATACTTTTTTCTCAACAGGGGGGCAGGTCAAAAGTGCAGCTTAATGAACTAAAACTGGCTTTCCAGCAAGCTAGAAAAGATTATGCAACTGAGCAAAATAGTAGGCATCGCGATTGCGTTACACTGCTATGCGATCGTGTAAGTTTATATTCTCAAGAAATGGAATCACAAAGGAAGTGTATGCAATCACAAAGTTCAAATTCCAACTACTCACGATCACGTGCCTTAAAAATGCAATCATATAGTGAATAACATTTCAGGTACTAAAATAGTTTCAATGTTCCAAAAGGGCTAATTTTTAGAATTTTCCTAAAATTTCACCCTTGAAAAGTTGAACTCTAAAATTCGAACTCACAGTCCAATCAATGTTGAAAAGATTGTGTCATCACTATCAAGGTATGTTTCTAATCCCTATTTGAATTCTTGAACATGAAAATTCTTGGGAAGAATTCTTTGATAACTAATTTATAGGACTAATTTCTATGGCTATTTTGTATTGAATTATGTTAGAAAAATAGAAGTTGGAAATTTTGGTGAGGAATGATTAAAGTTTGAGTGGATGTGCGGAGAAGAATGTGATCGAACTAAATCAATTAGTGTGAAAAATGGGAACCAAAACTTTGCCCACCTTATATTCAGTGAAACGCTTGAAAGAAACATCTATTGCAGGCTACAGAACTAGGGGATCGGGTCCCATCTTAGCGCGATTTTAATGGTCAAAATTTTCCCTAATTTGTGATCCGGTGTTCCTCATACGCAATTATGATGGTAAAAATGCTTAAAGATTTGCGATCACATTGGGATATTCCACGAAGATAATAAGTACAGGGACTACTTAAAATAGTAACTTTGTACAATCCTTGTTATAGCATGTTGAATTGGTTTCTTTAGCCTAAAAGCTTTATAATACATCGCTAGATGTGCCTATGAAAGTGTTTTAACAATATCTTTGTTTTGTAGGTACTTGTGATTCAATAATGGCCAATTACAATATCTAAAATATGCAAGATGTTCTTAATTCCATTGCCAATGATGATTATTATGATCAAGACATCTTTACATCCCTCAAATGCTCACAAATGTATGAACGTCTTTGCTAAAAAAAGTTATAAAGGAGAAAACAATCTACTTCAAAATCCTGCGACATCCATGTCGAGTTTGTTTGCAAGGTTGGTGACTATGGGATGGATTGTTTTTACAGTAGAGCCTAAATAGAAAATGTCACTATAGTCCATGATTTCTATGCCAATGCAACTGAAATGGACTTTGCTAATAAGATAATGATGACAGTCAATGGGAATCCGGTCTGGTTCAACCCACAAACCATCAACACATATTATCGACTGTCGAATGCTAATAATGCAACATATAGGGTTGTAATAAAAGAAATAGATAGAGATATATTTGTGATACACTTGTATGATGGGGTTGTTCTGAGATGGATCTCTACAAATTCAAAAATAGAATCTTCCCAATTCATAGCAGAAGGAAAGACACGGCTCAACAATATCTATACTCATGGGGTCCCCTCTACAAATGAATCAAACATGACTATTGATAGGGGGATGATCATATGTGTCCGTATGGAGGGTCATCTCGTTGATGTTAGAAAGTTGATTGTGGAGAAGATGCATAAGGTAGTGGTTGGAAGAACCAAGAATCTGTTCTTTCCAACCCTGATTACTCAGTTATGTTATTAAATGGGGATAGAGAAGAAAGACAATGACAGAGAGCAATGCCCAAAAAAAGATGATTCATGATTTGAAGAAAAAGGGGTCAGGGAGTGTATTTACGAAAAGAAAAATTGATCTAGCATCCCCTTCGTTTGGCACATTTACCGACAGTGAGTAATCTAGTATGTCTTCACTATCCATGGCACCACTTCTAATAGAACCTCTGACACTCTAGTATATTTTTACCCAGGTACATGGTAAGGATTCTCAGATCCGCTAGCTTGTGATAGGCTTACCTACAGGTCTTGGAGAGAGCTCCTCCACACAGCTGGTAGCGACCACCACAGGGCCTACCTTGGACACTTTGGCTCAAGGTCAGGAGTATCTAAAAGAAAGGTTGGCAAAGTTTGAGAGGCGAAAGAAGAGGACGCGAGAGCAGAAGCAAAAAAAATAGAATTATTGACTAAGATGATGAGCACACCATAAGTTATTTGAATTGAGGTTACATGATGATGGGGATGAGAATGAGGAGGCTGATGATGATATAGTCCTTGAGGGAACTATTAGCCTTCTTTAGAGTGACTTTTATTCCAGGGATCCCTTAATTTTTTTTCTTTTAAATTCTATTTTGAGATTAGGCAGTGAAGGAACTTTAATGTTTCTATGTTGGGGGTGTGTTATCCCATTGCTACCGTTGTTTGATATTTATGTTGGATTGTACACTTTTTGGGCTTGATTTTTATTCATGATATTAACTGAATCTTAATGTGAATACTTTATTGGATTAGTGTAGTTTTGCGTATTTTTTTATTTAGTCTTATTCTAATTTTTTTATTCTGTTTTGATTCGTTCGAGGATTTTTGT
>JBDJHY010000229.1:0-14092 GCA_039654485.1 Withania somnifera | reverse complement strand
AATGGGGTAATAGATGAATGAAAAGTACATGGTTACTCTAACAACCCAGCTAACCAACCCACAGATGCTATTTAGTACAATTTCTAATGCTATAAGCCTAGAGATAGCCCCACGGATCCTATCTGTCTTCCGACAATTAAGCGTTGCAAGCTCACAATTACTACTCCAACTTATATTGAAAGATCTCCAAATGATTTGAAACTTGTGTAAAAGTAACCCATATGTCAATACGAGTCTAATAGTATAATTTATTCTAAGTTCTGGAGTAGGCCTAAAATCAGGCCTAAATTGGACCTGTGAGGACCACTCGCCAGAACTAAAAATAAAAATCACCACAAGGTTCCCAATGTTACAAGGAACCCATGCTCCAAAATTGAGCATAATTCGAATAAGAGAATACCCTTGAACAATTCGTAGAAGATTGAGTACAAAAAGGGCTAAAGATTCGACCTTTATGAATTTGTACGCTGAATTTGAAAAAAGAAACGTTACTATGATGTGTAATAACCCTAAAGAACAAGGAATTACCACATAACTTTCAATATATTTAAAGGAATAAAGAAATCATGACTAGGGCACTAATGGAGGAAAAGTCGAATTATCATGAAATTTAATGAATGAAATCACTTACTGAATGTAAGGTTGACATATGAGATCTTCAAAAAACTTTTCTATGGATTTTGGGAAGTTACCAAGACAATTCACACAAAATTTAGTGAGTAAACAAGGGAAAATTTGATAAAACACTAACCCAAAAACAGGTTGAAAACTAAAGAAATAAGACTCAGGTACCGATTTATCGGCCATTTGTGTTGATAAATCCATAATCCCTTGGTGAGTGGTAATTGTAGTAGGCACCGATTTATTAAATTAACTTCTGATTAATTAGCATTTGCAGAGACTGGTAAGACACTTTGCAAGTACCAATATATCAGTAAAATGATTGATTTATTGGTCTGTGCCTAAATCAGAAAACTCGAAAATTCTCAATGGGGGGTTTGATAATGAAATTGAGTCAAATTTCCCCAAACCAAATATGTATTTAAAAAAAAACATATTTCAAACTCAATAGAATTGACAAATGAACATCATAGGCCCTTTGAGCAAAAATTACCCCACACCAAGACTTAGCCAAAAGTAGAAAAATTATAACTTTTGCATAACTCAAATCAAGCACGAATAACTTTGGAAGCATACCAAGGGTCAAACTAGCCAAAATTCACCATTTCAAAGATGATGAAAGCATTACAATTCCGATCGGATACACCAAACATCAAAATAGCACCCAAGCTCCACCTTAGGCCTTAAATTTAACTAAAATCAACAAATAAGCATAAATTGCAAATGAAAACTCTAAAACACAAACTTAAGGTTAATCTTTACTTTGTTTGGCATTATGGAGGTAACGAAACTCTCAGAATTTAATTCTGAGCTCTTCTAAAGGAATTTTTACATTTGTCAATGAGTACCTAGTTTTAGGCTCTAAAATAGGTAATTTGAGATATTTCTCAACTAAGCTGCCAGGGAACCGAACTACTAGTCCTAGAAAGTCATACATGTATTGGGACAACTAATAAAATGTATAGCATGCAAGACGTTGCGTATTTATCAAAAATGACCATGAGGGTCATTACACCATAACTAGGAGTGTGGTAGCCATGGGGGATTAAGAAAGTATATTAAGTGCATAGTGATTCTTGAAAGGTATGAATGCATGTATTGATATCTTCGTTGATTTAATTTCATAGTTGCAATTGAAAGCATTAAGAATTTACCTGTATTCTATAATTTATCAAGAGAAAGATAGAGATTAGAAAAGGAATATAACAACATAGATTTGAAACTTTTATCTAATTAACTTGAGACTGAGAGGGGATAGCTAAATCTATGATAAAAAATAAGGATTAGTATTACAGACATTCTATGAAAGAGAGGTGACGAGTGAAATTCATCTAATAGGGTTGATATGCATTTAGGTGAACATAACTTGTTGTATTTATCATGCATAGCACCGAGATAGATAACTAGTACGAATCATCTACAAAGTTAAGAAGTCATGGGGAACATAATCCTATTTCCTTTAATGCATTGATCACATGCTTAAAATTTTCTTGTCTTTTTATTATTTCAACCACTCAAAGTTAACAAAAACCTCATTTATTTTCTCTACTTTTTCCCCTCAAAATTATTAGTTGTAACTTAATTCCTCTATATTCAGGGTGTGATCAACCCCAACCTAGACCACTTTACAAGTATCAATTGAGGATTTATTTTGGACGACATAAATTTTTTGCACTATTGCCGATGAATACGTCTTTGAAGTAGTTTAATGGTCTTTATTTTAGTCATAGTTGTATTTTCTAATTTTACTCTGCTTTGTTGTTTTTATTTGCTACATTTTATAGGTTAGTTTATTCTATCTACCCCAATTTCTGGTAAACCATTATTTCCATTCAACCCTAATATCGAGCGAGCATTGAGAAAGATGGTTCCACAACAACAAGCCAAAAAAGCTAGACTAGCAGTTGTAGCCCAAGATGGGATTGCAATAGTAGCCCAACTCAGGGTTGACACTAGTGCCTAAACAAGGCTAAACCCTATCAATCCCTAAGTTATTGATGATAATAATAATGTTCATTAGAAATTAGGTCTTTTATTCTTGTATGACTAGCCCAAGTGTAAAGTTCTCTATAACTAGCACTATGATTCTGATGTTGAACCTAAAGTGATATTTCAGAGGCACTTCTAGAGAGGATCCAGATTTTTACTTGAAGAACTTCTTGGGAATCTCTAATTGTAATGAGATCCCCGGGGTTAGTCAAGGTGAAATTTTCTTGATATTGTTTCTACTATCATTGAAAGGAGAAGCAACTCTACTGTTGAATGATATTTTTGATAATTTTTTCACTACTTAGGCTGACTTAATAGATTCCTTTCTTGAGGGGTTCCTTCCACCATAAAAGATGTTGTATATTATAAATAAAATCATTAATTTCTGGCAACTAAAGGGTGAAACATTGAATGTGGCTTGATTGAGGTTCAAGAAGAAGTTGAAGTCATGGCCCAATCATAGATTTAGGGATGCTTATATGAAAGAGGGTTTCTAAAGACCATTAAATTTAACAATTAATCCTATTTTTGATACTATAATAGGAGTTTATTTTGTGTTGTGGACCTATACTAAAATAGTTGAATAGTTTGACAAGGTGACAATGATAAATAAAGTTTGGCACAACAATGTTTTTAAGGTTGCAATTAACGTACAAGATGTTGATATCTCTGATAAAAAAATAAGGAAATAAGTAAAGCGTGATCCAGAGTTAGCCCATATGAGGACATATATTGGATTAATTTGTAAGCAAGTGTTTTCAAATGTCAATGTTTTTTCCATAAAAGATACAACTTCTTCACATAATGATTATTATATTGAAACTATAGAGGAGGACAAGTTTATGAATCAAATAGGAAGTTATTAAGGATATGATAATAAAGGTTTGAACTATTACAAGGAGAGAGATGATTAGAGAAAGAGAGATTATCATAAGATAAACTATTAGAAATATGACTATTATAAGGATGACTACCATAGTGAGTATTGTTTATATATTCCCCTAAAAGTCAGATATCAAAAGTCATATAGATCCTCTAGGATAGAGAAATTCTTCAGAAAGAAATTAAGCATGTGGAATCTTTTTATAAGGGTATAAAGGATATTTGTGGTGCTCTTGATAATCTGACAAAATTGATATATTCTTACTCCACAATCATTAAATATCTTGATACATAGATGGGCTATATTTCGACTCTGAACCAAAGGCAGAAGGTTCACTTTCCTAGTTGTACATTTGTATCTTAGTACTATTGGTCTTTTCTTAGCCATCACTACAAGAAGCGAGAGGACTATTAATGATCCTCCCAAGTCGGTTGTTGATATTGATTGTAATGAAAGTGGGATAGATGATGGTAAGAAGATTAAGTTGGATACTGATGAGAGGCAAGATGCAATTGAAAAAGCTGAGTTTGTGATGAGGAGCATCCTATCTATATGGGGAAGATACTAAAAAAGGGAAGGATAAGAAGTCCCCAAAGCTTTTAATAACTATGTGTATCCCTCCTACATCCTTCCCATAACACCTAAAGAAGAAAGTGGAAAAAGGAAAATTCCACAAGTCCTTATCTATGCTGAATCAGTTTTCCATGATAATCCCTTTAGTAGGATCTTTAGAGAAAATGCCAGGATATGCTAAGTTTATGAAAAACTTGATCACGAAGAGAAGGTAATTTAATTTTTAGCCTGATAATAATTTGCATCATTTTGGTGCAAAAGATTTTTGTTCTCTGATGCAAATGAAAGTGTATCCTGAAGCAAGTACTATTCTGTGCACCATTTAGGTTTTTAGGTTTGCAAAGGCATGGTGCAATTTAGGATCTAATTTTAATCTAATATCGCTTGCTATATTAAGATTGTTTGTCTTAGGAGCCTAATATCAACAACTATATAGTTGTTATGTAACATTGAATTTTGATGAAGCTTATGAATGTTTTTTACGACCCAAATGTAATAACCTATAAGTTCCTAACATCTAAATTATGAAGTTGCAATTGGAAAGTCAACTAATCACATTTCATGTCAACCATTGATGTGGAATTAGGATAACAATTTTAAATGGATGATAGTACTAATAAATCTTTACACAGTGTCACTTTTAATTTTAATTTAAGATTTAATGGCCAAAGGCCAGGTTGAAACAATAATCCTAATTGATGGTTTATGATAGTAAGCCTATTATAAAATTATATTAGTAGTCTAAATTTAAATTCCATATATCTCCAATATTTTAAGGAGTTAGGAGGATTATAATATATAAAATTAATGTTCTCTGAATCTAGTTCTAAATGAACAAAACTGCTCATCAGAATTCCATCAGAGTAAATATTTATGACCATGTTACTATAACCTATTTAGGCTAGGTCGAGTCAAAATGGGTGGGTTCAAACTTAATATAAATAGATCACTTGACTTATTTTTTCATTATCAAAACCAAGATTGGTTCATTCTAGAGCATTGAGGGCAGAATCTAGGTTTATTATCCTCTAAAATTAAGTTTTGATCCATCTTTTTAATGATTTTAAGCTTGTCCAAAGTTCAAATATTGTTGCTAATGTCGAGAACTTGTTGTAGTTTTATTTTGGTAATGTTTTGAAAATATTTTTGTAGTTGGTTTATTTGGAAGATTAATTAGATAGGTATGTTGAGAAAATTTTTCCAAGATAATCTTCCTCTTATCTTGAATAATTCCTTTTCTAGGATCATTTCTATCGGTTTACAAACCATAAAGTGGTAATTGTATGTCATAGATCTAGATAGTCCATTTGTATTATTGAGTTGGGATATTATTGTGATATACTGATGTATTTAAGGTGTTTAATGTGTCATCCTTTTGGAGTTCCATATGTCAGTTGTTAGATTGAATGGCCTTAAGTACACCTTATGATATTGTCTTTGTAGCTTGCTGCTACTATGAAATGTTAATGGCTTCTTGTTGTGTTGATAAATATTGGTGTGGTTGAGATAGTGATGTGGTTTATGTTAGAGTGTGTTAGTGGGAATAACAACCCTTACATCTTAATATATTTTTACGGATCATTTTTCCAGCCTTTTTGATTCTCAAATTTGTTGCCATATGAATTATTGGTTGAACTTCATAGAGACACCTTTGAGGCATAGTTAAAAAGGTATGTGAAGTATTCTCTTTTTATTTTTGGCATGGCCCTGAAGAGCCAAGTTTTATATGGCAATGTGCATTACCATTATTTGACTCATGACCTTATCTTGTTAAGTTTGCCAGTAGAACATGATATAGTGTCTATCAACAACACTCTATTCCTTACTTAGAGGCCCAATCAATCATGTTATGTTGTTTTGAGGTCATTTATAACTACATGTTATTCTGTGAGATTCCATCATATGGATGCCACCTATGAGCTTTTATCTTCCTCAACAGACACCAACATTATAGGGTTTTGGATTCTTCGGACTTATTGATTACCAAAACTATAGGACGGGCAAAACATACCTACAGAACAAGAAGACTATATTTATGGGGCAACAAATTATATTATTCTATTAATAGATTTAACGATCCTAGGGGTTTAGCTAACAGCACCTACGCGGCGGGAAGACTAAGCCTACAGGCTAGGTAGACCGAGATTACAAGTTGGGAAGACTTTACCTATTGGGACAGACGGACTGTATCTGTGGGTTAGAAATGATATTGTACCATAGAGGCTATGAGAGACATTGATTCACAATGCACTACACGCTCATTCCATATAGTTCAGATTATTACCAGGGTAGGAAAATAAGGGTATTTAGTAATTGTTTTGGTAGAACCTATATCAATGGTGTGCTATTTGTACCTATTGATCTTATGGGGGATTGGTTAGTTTATTATCTTCTAAGTCTTTACATATTGATTTATTATAGGAAGTTAAGAGTTATACTTTTATTTTACCCCTACCCTTTTTATTTGGTTATTATACTCACTTTTTAGTTTTAGCTTCTAGTATGACTTACATACTCAATACATTATTTCGTGCTGACATGTAATAACCCTGTGATCATTCCAATGCTTATCATATTTTCTTGGGTTCTAAATATCTCTGATATCTTCCAAAGACATTTATGACCTATTGGGACAGGTAGTCCGTCTCCTTGGAGGTTCGGTTGAGAATTATCTCGCAATGATTGTTTTAAAGGCTAGACTTAAAGAACTTGTTGACTTTGGTCAACATTCATTTAAAATGAACTCAGAATCATATTCATACAATTCCATTATCTTTGGAATGTGGATTTTGATCTAAGTGGACCCTTTTTCGGGGTCCAGGAGCTTATAGTACGAGTTTATCTCATTTTGCCAGTTAATAGTTGGTTGATAGTTGAATACTTAACTTGGGTCAACATTTGGTGGTTGAAGCATTGGATAAAAAATTCAACTACACCATCATATTTGTAACATTGAGTTTAGTCTAGGAAGTTTTGGTTCACTTCCTGAGGCATGTCGTGTGATTTTGAGGTGTTTGGTGGATTTTTTGTATTTTTGGCCTAAGTGTTGACTTTGTCAACATTTCTCCAAAATGATCCTATATCTAGGGTTTTTGGCTGTGTTGTTGAGTTTGAAATGTTATTTCATGTGTTTGTGCATATCTAGTCTGTGTATATTTTACTCGAGACACTTTCCAAGTTGTTTTCAAAGACATTTAAAATTGGCTAAAACTACTGACAAAGAAATATCTAGTGTATGTCACTTTTACTCTTCGGGATCACAATAGGTGCCACACAATTATGAAGGTGTTGCATCTCATTATTCTTAATCATGGATTCCTTCAAATGATCGTGACACTACGAATCCCTTATTCTTCGCGATCGTGGGATGACCATCATGATCAAGATGACCAAAAAGTCCCATCCTCGTGATCGCGAAGGCCCCTTTCCCTAGCAGTATAAGTATGATGTTCCTCAAATTATCAGTCATAGTCACAAAATATTCTCACTTTAACCCTCTCTAAACTTGAATGACTACTACAAATTCATCATTTTAGTATAAGGGAAGTGTTATGGGTACATAATCCATTATCTCCTTCGTTGTGGGAATGTTTTTTCCCTCTTGAATTCTCCTAGAATGGTGAAGTTTCTACCATTCTAGCCATTGATGTGCTCTTTATCATATATTAAAATTCTTCCAGTTTAATCTGAATTTGACTTGTAGTTGGTTTCTTTAATCTTGGTTGCTTATTTATAGTTGGTACCCCATCCCCATTTTGGTACGTAGTCTCTCTTTTCCCCTTCCCTTTTATTGTAAAGCTTTACATTTAATTTATTTCATTCTCTAGCCATTTTGAGGTGCTTCCTTTAATCAAATTCTTCTCATATTTAGAGCACGAGTTTTGGGGATATTGGAAATTACCCGACAAAGTTTGTTTACAGGTCCGGCTAGCGAGTCCTACAGGTGTGTTTAGACTTGACTTTTGGCCCAGTAAAAAATTTAGTATAATTTATATCATTTCTTCATCCTAATGTGAAAATTCATATTTTACTAATTTTGGAGATGTTCGATGTATTTCACTATTAGATGGCTGATAACCATGAACTGTAGCGCACTATTTGCTGGATGACAGGTAGGCTCCTTGGGCTTACCCTGGGTATACAAATTGTGTAATTTTTCTGAAGAGCATTCATGGTTGGGATTTCTAGGTCGGTACTGTGACCATTGACCACTTCTTTGTTTCTACTTCATCTCTATCTCTCTGACAGTTCTCTGTGTAATATAATGCCTTTGTCCTAGTATTTTCCTTATGTTGGCTGTAAGATGACTCTAGAAGTAGTAGAATGCTAATGCTTGGGTTGGCTTTTGTCTTTTTCCTTGGTTTTGGGTTGTTGTATTGTGCTTCTGGGTATAGCTTAGTTTGGCCTGTGCAGGTCACAGGGTAGCTATAGATCTTATGTTGTTGCATTCATACAGTGTGAGAGCCTTGAAGTTCATCTTTTGAGAGTGCATATGGGAACCAGGACCAATCACGATCTTACTAATACTATTTGGCCTTGGAGGTTGGTTTTCATATAAAATGATTGAAATGGATAAAACCTATATAAACATAGAATTTTTAGTATAGTGTTAATAACATAATTGGATTTCTACTCATTTTAGACTCGGTTGCATGTCGGGCACCTGATATTAACCTTTTTGTTTGTCTTATACTAGGTCCCACACACTTGTACTATTATCTACTACTAATGCTGGCACTTGATTCTGACTTCTTGAAAGTGAGTACAACCATTTTCACACTACTTTACTTGTATTAGTTTGGGACCTTATTTCCCGTTGGATATTGAGACTTATGGTACTGTTATTTTAAGGAATTGTATGCCAGGAAGTGAGCCTCCACATGGGTACTTGTTACCTTTATATGAGGTTGTTGTGACACTAGAGATTATGTATGCGATTGGCACAACACTATGGACCCTAACGATCCAGGGATGGACACACTGGTGGAGGGATCTGCAGTGTAGTAGAGACATTTAGTGGAAGCCATTCCATGGGTCCTGAATACTGGGCCTATAGGTAGGGAGGTGGAGCATACACAAGAATTATTGTATCATCTTTTTGTGTAAATTTAGTGCACTTGTTTGTTCAATGTACCCTTGGTAGAATTTTGATGCCGATGAGTGTGCATGTATTTCATGTACTCTTCCACTCTTATAGGGGTATGGAAGGTTTTTTAATTGTTTTGGCTACTCTTTGTGATGTTTAGTGTTAGATGTAGTTCCAGTTTACCAATCCCTCTTACCTAGTGGGCTTATTTGTGCGTGTCACTACTTGTTGTATCAATTCTATCCACATCTTGAGATTTTTGGTACACCTCCCAATTCCACTTAGTATTCCTTACTGTCTATGTTGTGTTATATTGTTATTTTTTTTTGTATTGAATCCAGGATATTGAGTACATCCTTCTCTTCTTACCTATGATCCTTCTACATGATTTAGCTAGTTGTATTCATATACTATCTTCTTTCTTGTTTCAAAATAAGCAGCTAGCTTCTTGAGCTATGTTATTTGCTTCCATGTATTACTCTATTTCTATTCCTGGCATTTACTATTATTACATTATTATATGCCTAGTGGGCCCTCAAAGCCTACTAGGTATTTTTTACTTCTGCAACTAGTACTCATGTTGCACTTCTATGTCTTCCTAAATGTAGATATAGGTTTATTTTTTAATGTGATGATATTTGGTGCCACATACTTCACTTAAAATCATGCATAAATACATATTCTTAAGTGACTTCTGTGAGATTAGATGTGTTTTCTCTGTTTGTGTAGATTAAAGTTTGATTTTTGAACCTTGGAGAAGAGTATAGAAGAATAAGAGTTTTTGAAGATAAATTAGACGGTTCATACAGCTTTTGACGGTTCACTAAAGTTGTACCGTCTAGAGAGATCAACTCTATTGTGAAGCCTAGCTACCATCCAAATATGGACAATTCGTCCAGCCTTGGACGAATCGTCCATAGGCTACCATTTGAGAAGTGGAGAACTATTTTAATGGGAAGAAATCTATAGAAGAATGGATGAAGCGCCAACCTTGGAAGGCCCCTCCAACGTTGTACCGCCTTCATAGTTTACCACTGCAAAAAGCCTGCAATGGACTAAAAGAATAGTCGAATTGCCCACTACAGAAATTTCTCTTCAATTTCAAATAATAAACCTCTTCCCCTGTACTATAAATAAAAGGATTAGGCTACTTTAAATTATTATTCGAACATAGATATCTTTTTGTACTATTGCTTAAGTTTTTATTCTATTCTCTAGCTACTACAGACACAAATTGCGTGGGATTTGGCTATTGATAATTGAACAACATCTTTGGAAGATAATTTGACCCGGGTATGATATCTAGTGTATTTCCCCCTTGCTATAACATAATTGTTACAATGAGTGGCTAACTTCCAAACTCTAAGGTTGTGGGATCCATGGTGAAACTATTCTAGGACTATGAGTATAAAGTGGTTCTTACATCTAACAGGTTTATCAATACATAATCTCTATTGTCTAATTGATTTCTGGTGGTTGAAAATTCTAGAACATTTCTAGGTTTAACTAGTAAGAACTATATGATTATATCTTGGTGTTGAGATTATGATAATAAACTTAGGGTGTTAACCCTTGTCTAATGATTATGGTCATAACTAGGCTGATCATCTTAAAGTTATTTGTATAGAAATATTGCACTCTTTTACAGTCTGAAAAGGTGTAAAAGAGATTGGTCTAATATAGGTTGAGAAACCTATAGGCTAATAGAACATCAATAATAACATATATACTTAAGAAAGATTGCAAGACCATCAACTCTCATAATCCAAAGATTTGTTGATAACATGGTAATCACAATCTGAGGTTTTCTTATTATTTAAATTCACAACTAAATACGTAGATTTTTCTCTAAAACACAATTGCATACTGTTATTGTTCAAACCTAAAATCCCCCATATCTATAATTATGTCTCTAGGAAATAATTGAAAAAATTGTTTAATATACTCATTTGACATAAATTTGATGCTATGACCCTTATGGTCATTTATGATAAATACATGAAGTTTTACATTCTAGAGCATTTTGATAGTTACCTCATGTCATTTATCGCTTGTTGGGACCGACAATTTGGATCCTTGGTGACTCAGTCGAGAAATATCTCAAATTCCCTATTTTAGAGGCTAAAACTAAGTGCTCGTTGACCAAAGTCAACTTTCCTTCAAAACGATCTTGGAATTTAATTTTGACAGTTTGGTTTGCTCCAAAATACCAAAAAAAGTCAAGATTGACCTTAAGTTGTGTTTTGGAGGTTTCGTTTGCAAGCCATACAAAATTATGGAATTAAGTTTGAAGCCTAAAGTGGAGCTTGAGTGGTAATTCAATGTTCGGAGTGTCAAATTGGAATTCCAACACTTTCAGCAGCTCTGAAATGATGAATTTAGGCTAGGTGACGTGTTGGTATAATTTTTGGGCTTGTCATTGCATTTTTGAGGTGTTGGTGGAGAAATGCGCTTTTGGCTCCATTTGGTTTGAGGGGTTATTTTGAGTAAACGATCTTAAATTTTAGTTTCATCGATTCCGTTGAGTCTAGAATGTCGTTTCCATACTATTTGGATATTAGGGTTGCTAATTTGGGACTCCTTGTGATCCCTGAACCGTCAGAGGAGAAACCTGAATTATTGCAGCTGTAATATGCAACTAGTGCAGCAATCCTTAAGCGCGATCGCGGTGCTTGAGGTGCAATGGCGATGAACAATTCTTGCTACTCTACACGATCATGATAGTTCCCTAAAAAGTCCTTCTTTTCAATTGCGGACTCATCACGTGATCATGATAAAAAAAGTCTTCTGCAGCGTGATCGCGATAATGAGGCGCAATCATGATGCATTGCGCCTGACAGTATATAATTTCCTGTATAGTGCCTTTATTATTTCTGAAGCCCTACCTTTTTTTATTTAGTTCCTGAGTGAAAATACTTCTCCAAACACCATTCCAAGTCTAAGGAATTTCTCCTCAACGTTCTCCATCGAGTTCTACACGAATTTGGGTTAAGTTTCCTTCTCTTCTTCTTTCTTATTTTCTTAATTTCTTCCATTAATGGCCTAAAGTATGAAGTTGATGAAATCATCCCATAACTCGATTATTTTCGTATAATTCTTGTCAATTGGATATACATTTCTCCGAAGAACATTAATTCATCATAATTCCAAAGTCATAATCGTAAAGATTGTACCTTTAACCCCTTTTGGGTCAAATATATCCGGGCTGATTTGAAGCCCTTCCCGCATTCTCTTTGGGCTTAAATTTGGAGCATGGGTTCCTGGCAGCGCTGGGAACCCCGTGGTGAAGTTTGTTTGCGGTTTCGGCAAGCGGGCCTCACAAGCCAGTTTTAGACCCGTTATGGGTCCAGTCCAGAACTGAGCATAAAGTACATCATTAGACTCGTATTAACATAGAGAATTCATTGGCACAAGTTTTAGATCATTTGGAGCATATTTGATAACAATCGGAGTATAATTTATGGAATTGCAATCTTTATCGTCGAACAACAGGTAGGCTCTGTGGGGCTATCTCTGGGTTTTTAGCTTTAATCATTATACTAAATAGCATCCTTGGGTTTGGTAGCTAGGTTATATAGCACCCCGGTACCGTTATTTCGTCCGTTCTACATTGATATTGATATGTTGGCACCCGAGTCATAAGGGGCAGAGACTTAGTATGTGATTATAGATACCTCATGATTATAAATGTTGGTATACTTATGTATTGTTGATATGTTATGTATTCACGACACAGAAAGACTGATGAGAGTGCATTGGGGCTAGGTAGTATCACCTTCTGATTATGAGCCTTGATGGCTAGCGGATAAATGGATGATAAAGATCCTTTGATGATAGAATTTTATCGCAGTATAAAGATCTAAATGAGGACACAATAATAATAATATAAGTAATTGGCTTTTACTGGTTTAGTCTCGACATTGTATCGAGCACCCGATAATACTATTTTTACTTATTTTAGTCTAGGCTTCACCTCCTGGCACCGGGACTTACATCTATATTTGTTTTTACTAATAAATGCTGGAACTTGAGACCGACTCCATTTGGCATTGAGTACAGTGCTGGGACTTGAGACCGTCATCGTACGATAGTGAGTACAGCTTTTTAACATACATGGTGCTAGCGGTTGTGGAGACAAGATGATAATAATTATTGATGACAAAGGTGATACTACCACGCATACATATACTTCGGCATTGAATGCCTTAATTTACCGAGTATGACTATTACTGATATAATATGATTGATATGAGGCACTATGTGCCGATGGAATAATACTTATATGAGGCACTAGATGCGGGTGGAATAACATCATTGCGGTGAACTATGTGCCGATTTTGATTCATTGTAGTTCTGAAAGTGGGATGTGAGGTTTTATGACAATCGTGTGTTTGTTACATTTCTGCACTTGTTTTCTTCAGTGTCCCCTGGTAGTATATTTGTGGTGTACTCTGTGCTTCCTTATGGGGGACTTGTCAGCATTTAAATTATTTTACTTTATTAGTTGTATCACTGCATAGTTTTCCTTATCGGTTATTTGTTGTTGTATGATATTTGGGATTAGTGTTTTATACTTTTATTCAGTTATTCATCCTTTCACTTGAGGTTATCGGTATACCAACCATGTTCCACTCCTTATCTTTCTTGATTCCTGTTTATTATGTATATTTTTACATATGTTGTTGCAAGGATGTCGGGTACGTTCTTCTTCATTACATGTGATCCTGTTATGTGATTAGCTAACACTATCGGTCTATGTGACACTTGTTTTGTACTTGAGTTGTTAGTTTTCCTGTAGTGTCCTATTTGCTTCTGTGACCCCCATTTTCTTATACTCTTTTACTTTCTGCTTTTATTATTGTTATGCGCTCAGTGGGCCCTCGAAGCCTACTGAGTACGGGTTTCTTCGGGGACTTGTACTCATACTACACTTGCACTTG